>BHFT01039333.1:0-19928 GCA_004320025.1 Laticauda laticaudata
AGAAGCCTGATGATGGCAGATGAGATTCTGCTGAAACGTTGCTACAACTTTGAAAGCACTACAATGACATGGGATACACACAAACGTCCCTTTGATTTACCTCAATCATTTCCTTAATTGGACATTAGTAACAAAAATGTTTTAATTTAATATTGAACACTTAATGTGTAAAACAAATTAAGTTCACACATAAGTACGGGAAATGGCAGGGGGGTGGGAAGAGGAATGTTTGAAGTGTTATTTCAGCCAGAAAGCAGAAATGTTGACAAAGCATCAATCCAAATAAATAATACCTCAGAGATTACAAAAGTAATAGCATGGTAAACAGAAAGCTTCTAATAAGCATTGTTGACAACACAGAGGTTGAATAGGCTCCAAAATGAATAGAAATGAGCAAAAAGCATGCATATTTGTACAAATGCATAAATTTAACCATCCATACTAAATAAAAATGAATATGAGTTTTATTTACTTAATTATTTATTTCAAGCATTTACAGGGCCATTCATTTTATCCTAAATTCTGAGTATCTACCAACTGATATTGAAAGCAATAGCAATACAAATAATAAAACAAATTAAAAACCATATTAAAACTATAAAGATTAAAAATAAACAGCTGGCACCATGTTAAGCTTCCGACATGCAGTAATCTCCTCCTATCACATCATAATGACCTGGGGGCAAACCAAGTCATTAATGTTTTTTGGATTGTCTCCTGAACTTCAGAAGAAAGAATGTTCCAGTACTCCAACACAATAATTTGTTACCAAGCAGGGGTAATCCAACCTGTCCTTCCAAACTTGTGTTGCAAGATCACTTGCATGCATAATATACAATGTCATGCACTGGTGGAGACTGACTCTGAGGGAGAAGAGGAATAGCTGACAGGGAGTGGAAATGTGGCTCCGGAGGTTGTGGAGGAGGCTGGGGATGGGCTGGGCTGACAGAAGAGGGCCCAGGCTCATCCCCTCTCCATCCTAGGGCACACAGGGAGGAGAGGATAAGGGAGAGACATGGTCTACTTGGGAGCAGAGGGCCTTGATCCTCTTCATGGGCTGCAGCTGTGACAACTGGATAAGAGGACGGACATGCGTACGGGCGAGTGCTGGAAACAAAGCATGGAAATATATCTAGTTTATTGTTCCTCTCTGAGTTTGGCATCCTTCCCTGTGTGTGTTCTGATATCTGTGGATGTTTTCAAGCCCTTATCTTGCCTGGTTTGTGTTGTTTTTTATTCATTATAATTCACACAGCATTTCGTCCTTGTAAGGGAGTTGTGTGGGAGTTTTTTGTCTCCATTTAAGGATATTTGGAGCTTGGAAGCAAAGTGAAGGAATAAAGGGGACTTCACCTGTTTTTTGGGACTGTGTTTATTTTGAATTCTACCCTGGGTCATCACACAGAACGATTTGCAGTGTAGATATTTATAGATGTATTCTTAATTAACATCTCGTTAAGGCAGTACCAATCATCATTTAATATGTATTTATGACCTGTCAAAGACTTTTACATTATCTTTATATTATTATCTAGTCTGTCTGTCTGTCTATTTTTTGAAGAAATGTGGTATTAGAATTCTTTATAAACAAGACATAAGCAGTCCCAAAGCTGCTTTTTCGGGACACAACTTTTTTTTTCTTTCGAAGATGTTTAGCTTCTCATCCAAGCTTTTTCAACTCTGACAGGATAGTGGGGAATGTTCCTTGAAGAGAGCTGGTCATTTGCATCCTTTTAGAGGGTCCTTGAAGCACTTGAAGGTTTATCTGTGTCCTCAGGGTCAACTGAGTGGTGCTCCTGATTCCTGTAGTCTGCAATTTTTCTCTGGAAATCCATTCCTACTCCCACACCATTCAAAGGGTCTTCATCCTAAATTGTATAGCTAAAAGTCTGTAGAGATTCTCAGTCATCCAGGTCACAGTTGTCCCAAAGGTACTTTTTCAGAAGGCAACTGGACTTTTTTTTTCCTTTGAAGGAATATAAATCCTTCCATTCCCCACTATCCTGTCATAGCTGAAGAAGCTTCTTGTATGAGAAGCAAAACATCTTCAAAAGAAAAAACAAGAAAGTCTAAGTTGACTCCTGAAAAAGCAGTTTTGGAACAACCATGACCTGGATGAATTGACAATCTCTACAGACGTTCAACACATAAGTATTTTGTCATACTTAACACATTGGTCTTATCACAAATAAATTTATTATCTGCTGGTTTGTCTCTTGTGTGTGAAGTCATTTTAAAGAACCCAAGAATGCCTCTTAGATCCCTTAAAAAGATAGTTGTTAAGTAAATAACTTCAAAATAAAAATGATTTGTGGTCAGTGTCATTGTTATAAAATGATAGCCTCAGCACCTGGATCTGCAGATTTCTACATGGCAACACCAGTTCCTAAGAGTGATGTTGCTCCTAACAAGATAATACATTTTAACATTAGGGACGCCTGCATGAATAGCTTCTTCATTACTCAAGGGAGTTACAAACACTGAATCCTGACAGCAGAAACCAATAAACTTTATGGTCTTTGGCAATCTATTTGTCCTACAATTGCTTTTCAAAAGGGATGGAAAGGATGGAAATGCAACTTAGATAGAATTTTCTACCCCAGAAGTCTATGTTAAATGTAAATAATTACTTCAGCATGCTCAACTCAAGTAAATTTGGACTAATATATTTACTCTGTGTTAATGTGTCAAAGGAAGTGCTTGCCTTCAAATGGCTTTTTAATGTGCCTTTCGACAAGTTTTTTATTGTTAAAAATGTCCTAGAAAAGTGTATATTATATAATGTATTAAAATTTTGTATAAAAATACACAATTATTCAAAGCCATAATAATGATTTGCTCTTATGGACAGCACCTAAGTATTCTTCTGCTGTATATCCCAGCATATTTTCCTTTCTGGCTGAGTCTGAAAATAAAGTAAAGAAATATGGATAATGACTATAATTATATTATAATAATTATAGGAGTGAGGTTTCCTTGTGGAACTTCATAATGTCGTTTAATTTTTTTTTGGGGGGGGGAATGGAGAATTCATGAGATGCCTGAAAAAAACTCTATCATACAGAACATAAGCACGGTTTTATTATTTCTCTCTTATTTACTTTGCTTATATGAAAAGATCATAACTGCAGGGTTATAGGTCAATAAGAATTTCATTAAAAGCATCAAGAAACTATCATTCTGAAGTGGCATCAGAGCCTAAAACACTATCCAGTACTGATAAAGGATAATATAGGTGGCTGAAATATCTTCAAGAAAACAACCAAACACCAATGACCCCTCACACTATCCAGTATTGTAAAACACCATATCCCCATAGCTTTCAATAGGAAAAGAAAGCACTAAACATTGAAAGGTCTATTATCTTAATTTTTGTTTCATGCATCATCTCTTTTACTGAACTCTACACTAAATTTTACAGTACTGTACTTAAAACCATTTTTCAGGAAACGGCAATGATGTGATGCATGACTCCCAGCTGGCACTCATGTATAACAGATTTCACTTTGATTTCCAATTATTCAATTTACTTCTGAGGTTCTTTATAGGTTTTATTTTTCTTTTTACCCAGGCTAAAGAGATTTGTTAAAAGGGGGTTTAAAGTATAATCTCTTAATACCTACTTGGAAGAAAATTCCATTGACTAAATGTAGCAGATTCTACAATGGCCCTTTTCTCAAATGGAGTATCAGCTGAAATTATCAGTATCATAATTTCAGAGTTATTTGATAAGTTATAAAAAATATCTTTTGCCTATTAATAACATATGCTAGTATAGAATAAAGTTTGACCCAAAGTCTTAAGCACAAAGGAAAAAGGTTATAAAACAGGCAAGAATTACATAAATGTCTATGGAGATTCTCAGTCATCCAGGTCAAGGTGGACTTTCTTTTTTTTCTTCAAAGATGTTTCACTTCTCATTGAATATTCTAGTTAAATATCATCTCATTTCAACTGTTCTGCCAATAATAAGTGTTTACTAAATACTTTTTTTCCTTAAAAAATGTACTAGAAGCCCTTTCTCTTGTTTCCCATTTTGAAAAACTTTGTGTGGTTTTAATAGTTGTCAGTATAACAAGAACTAAGTATTTAGGTATACAACAATTTGTATACAATTATACATCATAAAAAACAATCCCGGAAAAGTGAATTCTAAGCTGTTAGCTTTTTACATGGAAATTTTGAGGTCTTAATTTTCTGCCTATGTTTTGTTACTTTAATATATTATATTACTTCTAGTTGCCTACCTGTAAATGAATAGCAGAAAAAAATGAACTAAGCATGCAGAACCCTGGCTAGAAAAAATAAGTAGAATATTACAATCATCTGCATAGGTAAATTTCAGCATAGCACCTATGGTAATTTTTAATTTAATTTCAGTTGCTTTTTATATCCAGCTGTTTATTATTTCTCAATTAAAGTTAAAAGGAAAAAAAAACAAGAATCTAGCTCTTCCTTGAAGTATTTAGGATACAGCTTTGTTCTTTGTGATTCATTAATAGCAAATTAGGAAAATTAGGTAGTTAAGTAGGTAGACAGATAGATAGGCAGGGGTGGGATTACATGTTTTTAACAACTGGTTATGTGGGTGTGGCTAGGTGGGCATGGCCATATGACTGGGTGGGTGTGGCTTTTTTGCAGCACACCCTCCCCATTTTTTTTGCTCCTGGGCCTCAAGGAAACCTCCTGGGGAGCGATTTTGCTCCCAGAAGGTTTCCCAGGGGACCAGAAAGGCAAAAAATGGAGTGCCGGGGACACCCCCCCGAGCTCTGTTTTTTGCCTTCCTGAGCCCCAGGGAAGCCTCCTGGATGAAGCAGTAAGACAGTGAAGGGGATCGTGGCACAGCTGATCATTGGAACAGCTGATCGTCAGGGAGGGGAAAAAAGAAATACCTTAAGGGCGGGGGAGAACACAGTCAGTGATGTCGGGCATGCATGCGATGTTGTACATGCAGGATAAGGACTTACTGGGTGGGGGGCGAGGGCGGAGAGGAGCAGGGCCAGCCAGACGCACAATTTGCTGGTTCCCCGAACTGCAGAGAATAATAACAACTGGCTCTATAGAACTGGTCCAAATGAATAGAGTCCACCTCTGTAGTTAGGTATGTAGACAGACAAAATATTATAATGAACACACTAAAAATATAAGGGTGTAACACATTCTTTATAGTACAGTTTATAATAAAGGACACATGTTAGCTCAAGAGCAGAGGCCTGACTTTTAAAGTTTGTGTGTAAATGTTTTTTCAAGATAAAAGAGGAGAACCATGTTAGACAATGATGGCAAAAAGAAAGTTGTATAAGGGCTGGATGCAGTGAGCTTTTGCCTTTTCATAAATTTTGTTAATGGTGTTAATCAGTCTCTCGATTTGTTTCAAGAGGAACAAGGTACCTTTTTGGCAAAGCAAATGTTATAAAGTAGGTGGCCACTCATGACAGCTCATGAATCTGGAATTTTATTTTCCAGTTTCAAGAATTTAAGATTTAGGAGTTCCCGTACAATTCTATCACAATTATTATGCTATCTTCTAACAGAAGGAAACTTGTTTGGATGCCTTTGCTGCTGTTTTCAGAAGAGCAGATATTCTTCATAAGTATTCACTTTATTCACAATTTCATACTCAGGATCATAATTAGTGTTGAAAAGAGATCAATTCTATATGATTATTATCTCATTTATATTTTCATCTAGAATAGTTTTCCAACTGGCTGGAGTGAACTGTGACTCAAAGTATGACTGTATTTCCTTATAATTTACGTCATTACTCACAATTATTTCCTAACTTAATGGACCACCTCTTTGAAGTGTTAAATCTGCTAGTAAACATGACAATCTGCAAAAGTTTGCAGATTTGTCTGAGTCAAATTATTCCTCACATTGTCCTAGACATCTAGTTTCTCTTCTTGGTCAGTTAGTCTTAACAGAATAACAGAGTTGGAAGGGACTTTGGAAATCTTTGAGTCCAATCTCCTCAAGATGGAAACTCTATACCATTTCAGACAAATGGTTGTCCAACCTCCAACATTGCAGCACCCACAGTTTCTAGAGGTAAGTTGTTTCAATGATTAATTGTTCTGTCAGGAAATTTTTCCTTAGTTCTAGGATGATTCTCTCCTTAACTAGTTTCTATTCATTGCTTCTTGTCCTGCTTTCTGGTGTTTTGGAGAATAGGCTGACCCTTTGTTCTTTGTAGCTGTTTCTCAGATATTGGAACACTGTTATCATGTGACTCCTAGTCCTTCTTTTCATTGAACTAGACATACCCAATTCCTGCAATTGTTCTTCATACATTCCAAGGTAACTATTTATTCCTCTACAGCAGTGGTTCACAACCTGTAGTCCGTGGACCTCTAGGACCATTATGTCATCAAAGGGGTCCATGAAAGCTTGAAGAAATGTTGTGATTCAAATCTTGAATTAAGTCTTGGGGGTCAGTGGCCATGATCTATGAACACAAATGGTATTTAAAGGGGGTCCATGCTGAAGAAAAAGTTGAGAATCACTAGTGTACAGTATTTGTCCAACCCATAAAGTTGAGGGTTGTGGGCAAATATTGTCTTATTTAAACACTTATGTTCTGACTATCTTAGATAACTTCTTGCTTGCATAATTTCTTGTTGTTGTTGTTGTATTGATATTTCAAATGTTTCAACTGGTCTGCAAGACCATTTCTTCCTGATACCTTGTAAGAACTTTCTGAGTTCAGGCTGTTGTATCCAGTCTTAGAATTATTATTTTCAGAAACAACTTGTTGACTCAGGAGTCCAGAGTGATTCATTTGTTGCAGTAAAGCTTATCTCCTGATAAAATATCTCCTGATTCCAAATCCCAGTTTGATACAATGGCTAAATTGTCTTGCAGCATAACTAACACAGGTTGAAAAGATTCGGTCTCCTGCTAATTTGAATCTTATAAACTAAGAATTTACGAATCCACACAGGTGTAATTTTTCTTTTATGTTACTTGAGAACAAATTGAATTAAAGCTCTGCATTATTTCCCTTTTCAATCCTACTACTAGATGAGAATTAACTGGAGCATACGTCTATTGCTGGGAGGAAGAAATAACCCATTTTTCTGTTTGGTAAAATAAAGATGTTTTTACACCTGCTTGTTCGCATAAAACAAACTTCCAATTCTATTGAAGTTCACCGATATCGTGATCTAATTGGTCGCTGCTGCTTGTAAATGAGTGTAGAGAACTGCCTCTCCATTAGATTAAAGTAAAAATTTGAACGTAATTATCTCCATTTAGACATCAGTAGAACTAATCCTCAAAATATTTGAAAAACAACAATTCATTAATCTACACTGCATAAAGATCTTTTGTGAAAAAATGCATCATTCCAACATATTGTTGTGTGAGTTTGTGTGTGCATATGAATGGAGTAGAACACAGGATTGGTTATGAAATAAAACACTTCTGGCTTCCTGAATGTATGCAGAGGATTTTTATATTCAATTAGGAAATTTAATGTTTCATATTCTATTGCCGAGATTTCTCATGTACATGAGAAAACACTACTTATAAGCCAAAAAAACCCTATTCTAAAGTTGCAGCAGCTTTCTCAATGGACACACATTGTTGTATGTTAAAATTGTTTGTCATTTCGAAAGATTTTGGAGAGATATTTTAATATTTTGTATTTAATTACACATTTTTCAGGTGATTGTATCTTGTACCAAAAATAGCTTGTCCACCCCACCTCCCAACATATAACAGTCCAATGTGTGCTTTTTTCAATATTCAGATGTATATTTAATTTTTGTAAAATCATATTTTAAAATAGAACAGAATTGCAGGTGAATAGGAGTTTTGTGGTATCTCTTTAAAAAGGAAAACATTATTTGTTTAAAAATAAATCAACCCAGAAAAGACAGGTATGGGGCATGTTCCAGGTGCTGTCCCTTAAATATTTCCATCCAGCGGGATCTTGGAAATTTGTATTTTACAGTTCAACCCATGCCCTGTGGAAGACCTTTCATACAGAATACAGCAGACTGTTTTGGTTTCCCAGAAATCTGCAAATGGTGGCTTTTCCCAGATGTTAGGAAAGGGTGGGGTTGGATCTCAAGGAGTGTATGACCTCCATTTGTAGCTTAGGGTTGAACTATAGGGTCCTGGGTGTTCTCTGAGCTTGGTTGTTTTCTTGAAGAGATTTCCTTAGCTGACCAGGTAACATAATTGATAATGATGTTATCAGTCATTAAATGTCTGCAAGAAAACAACCAAGCTCATAGAGTACCAAAGACTCCACAGTATATGATTTTATGGTTTGGTGATTGCAAGTCAGGTGCCAGCTTTCATCATTCCTGGTGTAGTGGTTAGAATGCAATATTGCAGGCTAATGCTGCCCAAAGTCTGGAGTTCAATCCTGATCTGCTCAAGGTTGACTCAGCCTTCCATCTTACAAGGTAAGTAAAATGAGGATCCAGATTTGGGGGTGGGAGAATATGTTGAGTGCTGTTAAGCAATAGTTGCCAACCGGTGGGCCAAAGCCCATTGGTGTGCTGCAGAGAAATCTCTTCCCCAGAGCAACTCCCCACAAAGCAATTAATCCAGGCTGCACAGAAACACAAGGCTGCACCCCCCACATGGCCCATGGGAATCCTCCCCACCCACTCACTCCTTACCTGGCAAACTTGCCTGCTAACTTGCTATTTTTCTAACCATCATCTGTTCTGCTGTGCTGGGAGATTTAGATTAACTAAGAAGGAGGAAATGGTTGGATTTCTTGCTTTCTAGCTAGTCTTTAGATCTTTGGCTCTGCTTTTAAACACAGCCGAACCTCCCTTAGGACTGAAGCTTCTATTATTCAGTGCAGACTCATGGCAAGCAAATTTTATGTGGCAGACTGAGCTAGCCGATGACAGATAGATAGATCACTGAATGATTCTGTGAACAACTCAATCTGCCTGCCTGTTTTGCCTGATTTTGGGTAAAAGTTGCTCTTTTTTTAATAATAAATTCAATATTTATAATATTTACATACAAGCCATGCCAAGCCAGTCACATGGCCACCAAGCCACACCCACAAATTAGGCCCTGCCCACAGAACTGGTTAGTGGTCCCTGGCATTTAAAATTATGAGTTTGGTGGTCTCTGAGGTCCAAAAGGTTGGCGAGCACTGCTTTAAAGCACTATGAACTGATATATAAATTTAAGTGCTGTTCTTAACACAGATTGGAGGCATTCAGTCTCTTGTGAATTTGAATCTTATATACTATGAATTTACAGAACAACACATGCATGATTTATCTTTTATATTATTTGAAAACAATTTCATTTAAAGCTATACATTACTTACATTTTTTTCTATTACTAGATGAAAGTGATTAAACATGCTTCTGTTGCTGGGAGGGAGAAATAACCGATTTCTTTTCTTCCATAAAGGATATAAAATTATGTTTGTTTGCATAAAGTATTATTTTTAGTATTTCAGGATTTATTATTGTTGCAGGCCAAGCAGAATTGTGTTGAGACAGCTGTCCATTTATAATAAATTTAATAAATAAATAAGCTGGAGCATATTTTTATCCATCCATTCCTCATAACAGGGCAGCTAGAGATAATATTAAAATAACAAAAAATCTAACTCAGAATTATAGACAACACTAGTTGTTTCAACACACTGAACCTCTATCAGATAAAAAAAATCACCCCAAAGGAAATATATCACAATATTATAATTATTGTTATACAAGGGGTATGAAATATATCCCATAATGCTGGGAAGTTGAAGTCCACACATCTTAAAGTTGTCTAGGTTCAGAAATACCAGTCTATATTGTGGGATTAACAGGGGCAAAGTCTTTATAGGAAGGGGTATTTACATTGTAGAAAGTTAGCACCCACCCCTCTCCTAGAAGAATAAATATTATGAGAAATATTTTAAAAAGGTAAGATAAAATATTTCCCCTAAAAGAGAAATAATTATCTTAAAGGAAACAGAAACTAAGAACCTCAGCTTCCTGGCCCCATTCAGATACTTAACTGAGGCCAGCTTTTAGAAATACAGATTTGACAATCTATTACTCCCTGCAGCAAGATTTGAACAAAGGTAGCCACAATAGGAATTATCCAACAAGCACCTTCATTGCATCAACCAAACTTCAACCAAGCTTAGCTCAGATAAACTCATAGGATTTGTACATGGCACCATGGGAGTCTGACAACAGTCAATAGAATATATGTTCTTGCACAGGAACAGAAAGTTCAAGATCAAAGCCCAAGATAAGGTACAAATACCTCTCTCTCTTTTTCTCTCTCAACTCCATGTAGTCGGCTGCCCAAAATCAAATCAATGCTTGATGGTTCTGCTTCATCAATAAATAGACATTCTTTTCAATCAGCCTCCAGCCTCCATTTTGTCTCCAGTGCTTTTCTCTCGGCTTGGAACTGGACCTGGATATTTCTTCTAACAACATCAATGACTGATGAAGGAAGTGAATCAAGCAAAGGGTCTGCAGTATCCAGGACTTATGTTGCCTTGGTGCTAAGCTAACATCTTTTTGCCTCCATAAAGCTGCATAAAGAGAGTTTTTAGATCTAAAGGAATATTTCTCCACTGGGTGTTGTAACATTATTGCTTGGTTTATAGTAGATCATCCTGGTCTAAATCCAGCCTGTTTTAAGCTAGGATGTTGTTTTTTTCAATCCAGTCTAGAACTTCTCAATAGCTCTTTAGCATAGAGCTTACTCATTATATCCAAAATGCTGATTATTGAATAGTTCTTGGGTTTTTGTTTTCTCATTTTTATATAGATTTGGAATAATGATGGTTTTATCCCATCTTCTGGGTGTCGGTAATGTTGTCATAAATGTGAACAGTGCTGTGAGAATTGGGGCCAATGTTATTTTTAAAAATATCATGAGGAATAAAGTCACTACCAGGGTCTTTATTAGACTTCAAATACTCAGTTAATTGCCTTATTCCTCTAATGGACTTTCAAGAATTATTGTGGATTCCAGTGGAGGGCTGGCATCTGTGCCACTTTTGAAGTACATAGGGACAGGAAGTAGTAAGTGTATATTGGATTATAGATTTTTTGTGATACATTTTTTGTGATAAGATTTTTTGTGATACATTATGCCAGAATGTGTGTGAATCTTTTGACCTTACTACTTCAGTAAATTGACACTAACTTTTTCTAGTTGAAAAAATATGATTAAATGTTAATATGCAGGGAAGATTTGCAGCAGAATTTGAGGGTTTATGAAGCCACTTTTATTTTTATATGGACTGTAATTATAGGAAAGATCTATGTTTGCCTATATGTACTCCTCATCAAACCATGCACGGTGTCTTGGAGTATGCACCTTTGTTACCTTGCTTCATTAGAACTTTGTGTAATTTGACAGTACAGTTTTCAGGGTCTAGTAAATCCCATTGGTCTCATTGCTCATCATTTTACATCTAATTTGTTGTAGCACTTCTGAGTGCAATAATTGGGTAATGGCATAGTTTATTCTTTTCAGTCCATTTTGTTCTCTTGCTGAAGGACTTCTCAGAAGAGATGCAAACAATTCTGTGAAAACACTCATGGTTGACAATTGTTAATTTACAACACATTTCCACAGGAAAGAATTGAGATCTTTTTCTGGAATAGAAGAGGGAGAAGGACCCTTCCCTCATTTGAATATGATTTGCCACAGTCAGCGAGACATGAAATTGCAGTTACAAGCATATAATTTTAAATAAATATATTCAGGATATTGTTTGTTTTCTTGAAAATGTGTATTCTATCAATTATATTCACAGTTCTTTGTTTAAATCAATTTTTTCAATAATTTGGTTTCTCATCCTATTGAATGTTATTCAATAGGATAGGTATATTCAATAGGTATAATCTTGTTATTTTTTTGACAACATGCCAAATCTCAAATCAATTACAAATTGTGTTCTGTGCAAAACATAGAAGTCAAAATATTGTATCTATTTTTAAAAAATTCATAAATGATAAGATTCTTCAATTTATCATTTTGTGCAGCAGGCCTTTAAAAAAGGAGACAGATTGGGCTTGCCAAAAATGTCATACTAGAAGCAGCTACAGTACATTGCTGTTTTTGTCATATTTCTAAAATGAACTGTCATGAGAATTATAAATAAGTTGCAGATTATCATCTTTTCATTTATTATAGCGATAGGTTTCACCTTTCTAATTTTCTCAAACATGGTCTCATTTTTATTTTTTTTTTAGAACATGGCTTTTGTAGTAAGAGTTGTCAAACTGCTAAAAATTATATTATCAAAAATATTTTTGTATTCCAAGGATGATTATGATAGATAGTTTGATCTTCTGTGTAATTTTAAGGAAATTCTCCTAAATATCCATCCTTTATTACATTTAGAATGCCATTCAAAAATTATTTTTAACATGGTATCTGCTTACAAAACCAGAATTAGCTAAATTGGGTTGCTATTAATTACAGTTGTGATCACTTCCAGTTGCAACAAAAGTAACTGTGACATTCAAGAACACTTGGTTTGGCTTTCTATCAATATGACTTTATGTAAAATGAATGTATATAAAATAGCTACTGTATATAAAATGTATATAAAATAGCTACCTTCAGGCTATTTTAAACTGAGTATTAAATCAATGCAATCACAAACTTTCTATAGACCACTAACTACTTGGGACATAATCTTTTCTTTACTATTTTCCAATAATTAATTGTACCTAGTCGGGAGAAAAGCTATATATAAGTATATGTAAGTAACCCAAATATCACTTTATGTCTGTAAAAAGTTTTGAAAAAGGACAAAAATAGGCTTGGGAAACTAGAAGAAAGAGAAAGCAATGTGATTATTTCTATGGATATTTATCCATTATCCATTATTAATAAATGGAATAATGCAGATGTCCTTAAAACTCTATCTACATCAACAACCAATTACATCAAAAACCATATTTTAAGTATTGTGCAGTGAAATGAAAAAGTTTGAAATGAGTAAGATGGCAATTTTCAGTATCATGTTTTCGCTCCCAAGATTAATGGCTGTATTTTTGAAATTTGACTATTGGGATTCCCTATTAAGCAGGCACCATCCATGTCCTGATTAAAGCTCATTGGAATCAGAAGGTTAAAAGACACCACATATAATCAATCCATTTCGGGATTGTGCTTATCAAAGCAAAATTTTTATTTTGGCTAAATATGTTCACTTTTTAATGGAACAGAAAATAAATCCTTGTGTGGAGTAGTTTTTTAAAAAATGTAATTAACACTTTACAGGCCTCTCTACAAAATGAACAGTATAAAATATTGTAACTCATCATTTCCAATGCCCTTCTCCTCCTCAACCCCCTCCTATGGGTAGAAATTCTTGCAAAATATTTGATATTTGATTGTGGTATTTATTCAGTACAAAATCAATGTTTGATAGGCCTTTCACAGTACAGTTTAATTTAAGGTAGCTGGCAAGAAGAAGTGGTTCCTATGGTAGGTAGGTAGAAATCTGGCTTTGATTGTTTAACCAGATTTGTGATCTGTTGTTTTATTGAACTTCTATGAATGTTGAAGTCCAATGCAAAAAATAAACTCAGTCAAGAAATGGGGGAAGGCAGGAATTTTAGCTTTTATTCTAGTGTCCTTTACTAAAGTGATTTGAATTTACCTTCTTCAAGAATTATGCTAGGCCAGCTAATGTGTATTTACATTCTAACCATAAATAATACGGTTATTATCCTGATCTGGATGGTGACAAAATCTAATCCAGTTGTTGTCCCCTATTAGTGGGCTATTTGGAGACACCAATATAGATCATAAAAATTGGACGGCACTATGTTCCTAATACAATTGCATTCAGTAAAGTAATTAGAAGAGCAACATGTTCTCAAATATCTTTAGGAGACTTAGAACATAAAAAAACACTAAGTATATTTAAAAAAAACTCCTATGCTTTCTCTGGCACAGTCAACAGAGTATTTAGTCATCTAGTATTTGGTATACTTCCAACTGTTAGCCTGAACTACAAACCCCAGGTATTTATTTGACTCTCCTGTTTGAATTGGTTCTTATGAATTTGCTATCTGTTAGAAGGTTTCCAGCCTCCCCCCCCCTCCAAAGAGGTTAGGGCTAATTTATTCACATGCAGCAAGATTGATCTACAAGCTCTTCTCATTCCTATCAGAAAAAGTGTTCCTTTGCAAGAATGATTTCATTTTCAAGCAATTCAAGATTCATTATTGGTTATATTTGTAGACCAGTAGTTCACAGGATATTTTTTTTTGTATTCTTGTACAATGGGATAAATGCTCATATAGTCCTAATCTTTGGAACACTGCCTGAAAGATCTATGTTGATGAAAATACTGCAAAAAAAAAAAAAAGGAGGGGAAAGACTGTACTAGTCACTATTAGGAAACTAGAAATGTCAACATCCAAAATACTTTAGAAGCTGCTTGAATACTTTATTTGGCCAAGTATGATTAGACACACAAGGAATTTGTCTCCTGTGCAGAAGCTCTCAATGTACATGGCCAAGCAACAGAATAAATATAATAATAATAATACCATTGGGGGGGAGGGAGGAAAGAAGATAATAAGAAGGATAAATAATCATACTACAACAATACTACATGTGTAAATGCACATAGACATTAGGCAGGGCTGTGAGAATTAGGTGTTCAGCAGAGTGATGGCATGAGGAAAAAAAATGTCCCTGTGTCTAGTTGTTTTGGCTTGCAATGTCGTATAACGCCATCACGAGAGAAGTTAAAACAGTTTATGTCCAGGATGTGAGGAGTCTGTAGATATCTTATCAGCCTTCTTTCTGATCTGCAAAATATACAGGTCTTCGATGAAAGGCAGGCTGGTAGCTATTATTCTTTCTGCAGTCTTAACTATCTGCTGAAGTCTGTACCTGTCTTGTTTGGTTGCTTCACCAAACCAGGTAGTTATAAAAGTACAAATAACAGATTCAATAATTCCTCTGTAAAACTGTATCAACAGGTCCTGGGCAATCTGAACTTCCTGAGTTAATAGTACAAAAACATCTTACACTAGAAACTGAAGTTATATGTTTCATACATTTTGTAAAAATTGCCCAATGTTAGGCAGATCAACAGAATGGTAGAAATGAGAATGGGGAGTAGGTGGAAAAAAGGAGGAAACATCAGCAAACATGCACAAGATTGCTATGAAGGATGGTAGAATAATAAATGGTCATTAGAAAACAGTATGTGGCTTCCTCATGCAATACTTCAAATCAATGGTCACCAACAAATGGCTCATTAATGAATTTCATCTCCTGTAGTCTCCATTAAACAACAATGTCTTAAAGAAGGAACTCCTGAATCTTATCAATCTCTCCTC
This sequence comes from Laticauda laticaudata, assembly GCA_004320025.1. Classification (NCBI taxonomy): domain Eukaryota; kingdom Metazoa; phylum Chordata; class Lepidosauria; order Squamata; family Elapidae; genus Laticauda; species Laticauda laticaudata. The sequence goes on from BHFT01039333.1 coordinate 15,321, forward strand.
CTGTCAGTTTACATTCCAAACAATTCCATTAAAAGAAGTCAGATATTTCGTTCTTAAATTTTTACTGAATTAATTCTATAACACCTTAAAAAATTAATGTTTTTCTGAAGTAAACCATACGAAAGAAGCTTACTTCTTTGTTCTCATAGTCATGTTATTCACTCTAATCATATAAATTATGACTTGATTTAAAAATTAAGAGTATTGGCTTAGGCAAAGCTCACTGCTTGTTTTTAAAATGAAAATCTTTTGGAATGAGCCTGATTCAATACCCAGTATAACCGTGTAAAGCAGTGGTGGGATTCAAAATTTTTTTACTACTGGTTCTGTGGGCGTGGCTTAGTGGGTGTGGCAGGAAAGGACACTGTAAAATCTCCAATCAGAGGTGGTATTTGGTTCTCTGAATTACTCAAAATTTCCACTACCAGTTCTCCAGAACTGGTTAGAACCTGCTGAATACCACCTCTGATGAAAAGGTGTTGGAATATGCTGGTGCTAATAAACAGCAGGTTAAAATCTTCATCATGTTTTCCATTTCTAAAATCCCAATTTACAGATTACCATCAGAAAACAGCAAACTCTATTTGAAACATGGAAAGAGGTTTGAAAGAGACACTGAAATAAGCCAGATAGTTATTTACTGTTTTGTTTAATGAATAATGTAAAGGTACACTGAATAAATAAGGAGGGGAGAAATTGGTGTGGCTCACATTTCAATGGACATTTGCTCAGTTAACATTTCCTGAACTTACATGAAAACTGAAATTCAATCAACCCTCAACATGTTCATCTTATTCAGTTTTGCTGAAATGCAGTTAGAAAAAAAATGTGTGAAGAAAATGTGTCAAATTAAGGAAGCTTCATATAAATTTTACGAAGAAAAATACACAGCCAGTTGAATAAATGGGGAATAAAGCCTGGAAAATAAAATAAAAACTGAAACCAAATTGTTGGTTCTAGCATGAAGCATGAATATGTGCATTGGTAAACCAGATGTATCATTCTATAAGCCCAGCAACTAAGACCAGGTTTTTTTATCCTTTGCCAATGTTTTATATTACCTAACAAAATATGGTCTTGATTTGAATTATATGGAAAGAAGACAAAAAGCAATGCAATGACTCAACAGTGCAAAGATTTCACCTCAAGCCACATAGTTCATACAGTTACCCATCCTAAACACATCTCACAGGTAACCATAACAAATGTGCGGAAAAACAGAAGCATAATGTGTTCGCGGAAGAATGAGACCTGGAGACCAGCGTAACTTCAGCTCTTTTATTTGGTGCAGAAAGTCCGTCTTAACCAGGAACCACGGCAGCTCTTTTTATAGAGAAGCTGCTCGCGGCTAGTGGCCAATGACGGCTATTTGTTTTTCCTGCCGCTTGAACTAGCCAATCATAGGCTAGCTATTATTGGCCAATCAGCGTTGAGAAAAGGAACTAATCAGCTTTGAGTATTCTTGTCCAATAGGAATAGCCTATTTGGAGTATGTTAATATGGAACACCCCTCCCCTCTTGGGTAGGGGTCCTACTGTACGTAGTCACGTAAGTAGGCGGGGCTTTTAGGTTGCCTAGTTGACCTGCGTAGTTTAGTTGTGTCGTTGTCTTCAGCGGGTTCAGAGGGGTTGCTGTTTCTCCGTCCTTCTCTGTGGAACCTCCTGGAAGGTGAAGTCAGCTATGCCGCTCACACCCGGCCTACTCGGGCTGGTAGAGTCGGCTCAGCTGCTCCCTTCTGGAACGGCATTAGGTGTTCTGCCTCCTGCTCCTCTTCGCCGAAGACTTCTGCGGGTAGGTCATTGTTTTTACTTGCATTTATTTGTAAATATTGTTTATTGTTATATATTTTGATTTTGTAGGGTTTCTTTTTCTACTGGAGGGTTTCCCCCCCTTATTTGTTATTGAGGAGTCTTCCCCTTCTCTGGTTGGTCTATTGATATTTTTGTGTAATGGATGTGCTGTTTCTGGTGTGTGTGTGAGTTGTTCTTCGTGTTTGGGTGTGTCAGTGGTGCGTTCTAGAGTTTGTGATCGTAACTGGTCAATGTGTCTCGCGCAGTTTCTGCCATCGTCTGTGTCTAGTCTATAGGACCGAGGTCTTGTTATTTGCATTATTTTTGCCTGTACCCACAGTGGGTGCCCGGTGAGATTTTTTGCATAGACTAAGTTTCCTGGTTCGAATGTGCGGTATTTGCTGAGGAGTCAGTTGGTTTTTCAGCGGTGTATGTTGGGTGTAACCTATCTAATTGTGATCGTAATTTTCTGCCCATTAGAATTCTGCTGGGCTTTATTTGTAGTAGAGTTTGGTGTTATGTGTTGTATGGTGAGCATTTTCTCAATTTTTTCCTGAATGTCCCCTGCGTCTAATTTATCTAAAGTTTCTTTGGCATACTGGACATGCGTTCCGCCTTCCGTTTGTAGCTGGTCGGGCCGGTGCTGTCAAAGCATGTCTTTTGCCATGTTCAGCAAGGAATTTTTTGAATGGTAGTGCAGTAAACTGTGGGCTGTTATCTGAGGCGAGCAAGTCTGGTAACCCGTGTGTGGTGAATAGTTTTCGCAGTTGTTAATAACTGCTTTGTGGTGGTCAAGTTCATGAGGCTTACTTCTAGTCAATTGGAGTAAGCATCTACTATAATTAAAAATGTATGTCCTTTTGTCAGCCCTACGAAATCTATGTGGATTCGTGACCAGGGGCCCTTGGTGTTTCCCAGTCTAGGATAGGTGCTGAAGGGGGTGCAAGTCAGGAGTTTTGGCATTTCCCACAGGTTTCACCCATTTCCCAATATCCTTGTCCATCCCTGGCCACCCATACATAGCTCCTGGCCAGGGATTTCATTCGTACAATGCCCTTGTGGCCTTCATGCAACATGCACAGTACTTGTTCTTGTAATGGTTCTGGTATTACTACCTGATCACCCCATAGAATGCAACCTTTTAGTAATGAACGGTTTAAAAGTAACTTCTGTCTCATTTTCTGGCACCCTTTTCCTAACAGTTTAAAAACTTGTGACAAGCTTTTGTCTCTTGCGGTCATTCTCGCAATGTCCGCCGCAGTTATTGGTAGGTTTGACAGAGTCTCAATCTGTAGGGTGGATGTGGTTGGTGCCTGATCAGTTTCTAGGTCTGGTAAGGGAGTGCGGCTCAATGCATCAGCGTGGGAAATGTCTTTACCCGGGTCGGTGGATCAGTTTATAGTTGTAGGCTGCAAGGAACTTGGACCACTTTGTCATTCTTGGGGATAGTATATTTGGGGTGGCTCTGTTCAGCTAGTATTCCCAATAGGGGTTTTGTCATCTGTAACAAGGGTAAAAGTCCTACCATAAAGGTATTCATGGAACTGTTTGATGCCGGATATTGCTGTAATGCCTCTCTGTTCAACTGACTATTGTTTCGCTCAGTTTTTGAGAGTGTTCTGGAGTAGAATGTGATGGGTTCTTCTCTCCCAACAGGCAGGATGTGGCTAAGTACGGCTCCGACGCTGAACAGTGATGCATCACATGTGACTATTAATGGTAATGTCTTGCTGTATTGCATCAATACCGAGTCGGAGGTGATTAGGTCTTTTATCCTCTGGAACACTGTCTCTTCACACTGTCCCCAGGTCCAGGTGGCTGTCTTGTCCAATAGCCTATGTAGTGGTTCCACCGTTGTTGCCTTCTGTGGCAGAAAAAGGTTGTAAAAATTTATAAGTCCCAAGAATGCTTGCAACTCTGCCTTGTTTTTAGGTCTAGGCGCTTCTTTGATTGCCTTAATTTTTTTCTCTGTGGGGTGGATGCCCTCTTTATCGATTTGGGTACCCCAGGAATTTGACTTTCGATGTGGCCAATTTACACTTTTCTTTTTTACCTTGAGTCCCGCTTTTTGGAACCTTTGTAACACCACTCTGAGATGGGCTTCTAGTTGTCTCTCGTTGCTAGCTGAGACTAGCACGTCATCAAAGTATGGGACTACTCCTTTTATCCCTGTAATAATCGCTCCATTAGGCTTTGGAACACCCCTGGGGCTACGCTGACTCCGAATTGCAGCCTTTTGCATTTGAAGGCTCCTCTATGAGTCACGATCGTTTGCGCCTCTGCTGTTTCAGGTCTACTGGCAATTGTTGATATGCTTGGGCAAGGTCGAACTTTGCGAAGACCTTGCCTCTCCCCATGAGTGTAGTAGATGTGCACTACTGGGACAGGATGCGCACTTTTGTTGTAGCACATGGTTTAGGGTAGCCTTGTAATCCCCACAGATTCTCAGGACCCATCCGGCTATACTGGGTCACAATTGGGGTCTCCCATTTGGCGTGATCAACCAGTTCCAAAATGCTTGTGCTCTTTGCTTGTTTAGTTCTTCATCAATTTTGGGTTTTAGTGCAAAGGGGACTTGCCTTGCCTTCAGCCTAATTGGAACTATTGTTGGGTATAAATTAAATGAGATAGGGGACCCTCGGGACTTGCCTAATTTTCCATCGAAGACGTCCTGGAACTCTCTCACCAGGTTCTCCTCCCAGTCTGTGTCAGTGATGCGGTTAATGCCGGTCACTCCGATTCCTAGAGGTTCGAACCACTCAAGTCCCAATAGGCTTGGTCGGTTTCAGTCTACGATGGTTAGAGGCAAGATTTTCTG
>BHFT01039334.1:0-30382 GCA_004320025.1 Laticauda laticaudata
ACTAGCAACCGGTTCTAGCGAATAGGTGCGAACTGGTAGAATCCCACCCCTGAATAGCTCCCATAATTCATCGCTACTGATCATGCTAGTTGGAGCTGATAGGACTTAGAGTGTAGCACATCTGGATAAGCATACATTACTTTAGGAGCTGATTTAGACAGAGTCAATATGCAACGCAAGCCAGATTGCAAACCTATTTTAGTGCCGTATTATTACTTAGATGTCCCAGTTGGTTTGTCTGTATTAGAAGAATGGAACATACATTCTTATTTCAATCAATAAATAGGTCAATTCAAAGCCAGCTTTTGTGATCTTCCAATGATTTCTTCAGGTAAGCTGTTACAAAAAAACCAGGGAAGGGATAGGGAAGGGATAAAAGCAAGGCTGATTTGATGATGCTTTATTGTACAATATAGAATATTCAAATTTGATAACACTTGATATTATGTATCTCAGTTCATATCCAGAACTGGGTCTAGAATACCAGAATGAAGAAAATAATACAGCATTCAAGTGTTATTTCCCCATTTTTAAAAAATATAAAAAACAGTTGTATTGGAACTTACCTCAATATTTAAAGAAAATATATAGACCAGAGGTAGTATTCAGCATGTTCTGACCAGTTCTAGAGAACTGGTAGCGGAAATTTTGAGTAGTTCAGAGAGCTGGAAAATACCACCTCTGACTGGAAATTTTACAATATCCTTCCCCTGCCACGCCTACCAAGCCACACCCACAGAACTGGTAGTGAAAAAAAATTTGAATCCTACCACTGATATAGACCTCTTAGAAGATTTGAAAACAAAAGAATAGTTTTTATATTAACAGAGCTAAAATTAATATTTATTTATTTATTTACTCTGACTATATACTATCATAATCAAGGGACAAATAATTTAAGCTGTCTCTGTGTGCCTGTGTTACTGAAGCATGGCTACAGTGGTGGATTCCAATATTTTTAATTAAATGAAACAGTAGGGTAGGCAACCTTTTGATGGCTGGAGTCATCCTTTATATTTTTGGATGTTTCAAAACCACATTGGCTAGGGCAAGGGAAATGGATGGAGTCAGGATTTCCTTCATTTTCCTGAGGGTGAATAGAATTTGGTAGTCTCTCTCCACTCCCTGTCCCGCCCCCTGTTCTTTTAAATACTTGTTAAGCCTTCTATAAGGCTTACTAATTAGTTTTCATACATTTCCGCTTCTATATGAAATTATGATTAATTATGTCTCAATTATGATTAGAATATTTGTAGAGAAAGTAAAAAATGGGGTTCAGGGCTATGTCCATCCTCAGATGCTCTCTTTTGTCTATAGATTGCAGTTATAGAGAATGGTGCTTCATATCAGAACTGGATGACTATTGTTTCATTTTAAGACCAAAGGGCCTTATATCGCAGAGCTCAAACAGTGCTCTTCACTTAGGGTAGTTTGCTATGACAAAATCTAAGACCTCCCTAGTGCTGGGAATTAACATTATCTTCCTCACTACTGACAAATCTGTCACGCTGTTTGTTTCAGCTGCTGCATGCTAATAATATTGAAAAAAAAACCATAACAAATAGACATAAATATTCAGGTGAGCTTCTTGAATAATATCTTATTGACATTCAATTACAACCCATCATTAAACTGAATGAATTTTTAAAACAATTCAATCTTTATTATGATACTATGATTATACATATATAGGTCAAATAGAGAAGAGATGTCTGTTGATGACTATACAATTCATATCAATCAATTAATCAGAATAGAACTGGACGGGACCTTCTTAAAAATATTCAGTGATAAAGCACCCACAACTTCTGAAGGCAAGTTGTTCCCCTGGTTAACTGTTCTCACTCTTAGGAAGTTTTTCCTTAATTCCTGGTTGCTTCTCTTCTTGATTAGTTTCCATCCATTGTTTCTTGTCTTGCCTTCTGGTTTTGTGATAACCCTTCAAATGGTTATGGAATACTGCTATCATGTCAGCCCTAGTCCTTTTCTGTAGACTAGCCATACCCAGTTCCTGCAACCATTTTTCATATGTTTAAGTCTCCAGATTTCAATAATCTTAATTGCTCTTCTCTGCACTTTGTGGTAGACCCCACAAAGCTTTCAGAGCTCTTCATAAATGGCTTCCTGGGGGAAACCATTGTTGAACAACATGTTCTTTGTAAAACTGGAAAACATCACATAGTCTTTTGATATTTTGAAATAAAATTAAAACCAACATTCTCTCCAACCCATTGCCACTTACATTGTTTCATAATGGGTTATTTGAAATAAGACCCAGGCTACAGTTCTCAACCTATAGGCAATTTAGAATTTTGGGAGCTAGTCCTGGAAGTTTTTACAATATTACTTCTAAGATAGGTGTAATATGCATGAAGAACCACTTACCAAAATTAGTTGCTCCTTGCCTTTCTCTCTGGACTCTGAGGAGGATTCCACCCACTCCCAACTTACTTTTTTTTGGACACATGGACAGGCACCATTCCATATTGGACTTATGTGAGTATCACAGATCTCTTGTAAATAGAATTGATGTACAAGACTGATTCTTTCCTTTATAATGCTTTTTCTTTAATAAATATGGTGACTAAAGTCACCCATGTCGGTGATTATTGATCTAATGGTGCTTACCTCTGAGACAAATTCCTTGTGTGTCTAATCATACTTAGCTAAATAAAGAATTTGTTCTAGTCTAGTCTAGTCTAGTCTTGCCTAGCCTAGCCTAGCCTAGCCTAGCCTAGCCTAGCCTAGTCTAGTCTATTACTACAGTGTAGCACCATCATTTTGTGGCAGGTTACATGCCAAACAGATAGAAACATGGGAACTATATTAACTTAAGGTATATGATTACATAAAGGATCTGCTACTTAGTATTGTCGTATTTCCTGTTTGAGATTGATATCATTTTTAGATTTCTAATGTATTCTCATTGATGTAAATGTCTGGAAACCTGTTCAGAGCTGCTACGTGTATGAAATCTATACAATAAATACATAAAGTAAATGTGTAAGTCACTCTATCCACAACAGAGAGATATACTGTTTATACATAGGGATGGGACTTTGATGTATGAAAATGCCCACTGCATTTTCCCCCTTGTCCCATCCTTCCTTCCCTGTTGTGTACATCTTTGATTTTTAGTGTACAGTAAAACTACTGTACAGTCCATCTCCTGTTGCAGCTTGTGGGAGCTCACTTCTACTAGTTCAGTGCAAGCTGAGGGGTAGACATATGGTAGGAATTCAGTCTCTGGAATCAACCACAAAGGACAGGAATAACATCTCTCGTTCCCCCTGCATAGTCACAGGAGAGAAAATAACTTGTTTCTTGAGATTTCAAAATAGCTGGATTTCTCATCAGCTTGCAATGTGGCAGTAGTGGCTTGCCATAGTTCCTGCTTGCCTAGCATTTGAAATGGGCCATAATCCCTATGCACTAAAGTTCTGAGGAATATAAAAAGATAAAGCTACTGAACCCACTGGTAGAATGGCAACTCTGGTGTTTCTGTTTTTCTGTGTCCCAGTGCATCATAAATCTTTCCTCAATTCCCAAAGGATTACTGTAGCGTGTATTGGTTGTATACTGAAGCAGTAAAGGACAGATGAATGAAAAGCTTATATGCTACCATAAGTCTAATATGCCTTACCTTTTACCTTTCCTATTTTGCTACCTTTTATTATGTTGCAGTGATTAATATCATATATTTCTCTCACCTAACTTCCCCAGGAAGACTGCTGATTTTCAGCCTTAATAAATGAACTCCCCTCTTCCAGTAATCTAGAACATTAATAATGTGCTGGTCTAGAGGACTAAGCATTAAAACCTTTCCCAGTGGCTACTCCTTAATGAACCTGGGTCTCTGAGACTCAAGACATAATCAGCTAAATAAAATACTATTGGAAATGATATTTCAGGGCCTGCTTGGGGAAAAGAGCTGTTGGTAGCAATTGTTGCAGATTCAACATGTGCAGAAGAGTGGTTCAGTATGTAAGCTGATTGGCCGTACTGATTCTTGGCCCTCAAAGCAATGCAACCAATCAGTAAAAAAAATGTAATGCCTGAATTTATTTCAGTATTTTTGGGTTTTCTGACACCTTCCCATTAATTGGACATTGACTTTATTGCCACAGAGTTTAAAAAAGAAAATCTATACTGAAGTAGCATGCAACGAAATAGGGACAGACTCAAATAAGCAATCTGTCTCCAGATAGGATTTATTTGGCTGGATAGAATTTCTGTGGGAGATCTATTTATCATCTTAGCATTTAAATAGCATGAGTGTATCTAGCAACCAATTGCCCCAAGCTCAGTTTTGAAGGCTGTTCTGTTTTCAGATTGAACAGATCAAAGAATCCTTGCACCATGGTCAGGGACAATACAGAAATATAACTCAGCTATAATAAGCACCTTACTAGATGGATAACTTTATTTGGAATTGACAAATGCTACCCAAAGCAAGAATTTAAATTTGAGTGTTGAACATTAATTCAGATGGAATGACTATTCTGAAAGGAGAAGTGATGGGTTAGAGTTCAGTTGAGAGTTGGCAGAGAAAGAGTAGAGAAGTGGATCATTTTAGTCCCAGATCACTTTTTCTCGCATCATTAATCAAAAAGATTCAGTTTCAGGATAGTGATTAGGCAATAGTAATAGCACTTAGACTGATACACTGCTCCATAATGCTTTACAGTACTCTCTGAGCAGCTTACAGAGTCAGCCTATTGCACCCAACAATGTGTGTCTTCATTTTACTGACCCCAGAAGGATAAAAGGCTGAGTCAATCCTTAACCAGTCAGGATTGAACTACTGGCATGGGTAGAGTCAGCCAGCAATACTGCATTCTAACCACTGCATCACCAGGACTCTCTTGAGGCAGCTTGAGAAGCACTTCTCCAGGAGACAATCCTGTAATAAAATGGACTATTTGTGGGGAAAACTGGTAAATGTGAAATTTTCTCCAATGCTCCTGATAGAAGAAGAGTAAGGAAGAAAAATAGGGGTAAACAACTCCTTTGCTTCCAGCTATCTCTGACATGGATTGAACACTGAGAGATCATGTCAGAGGATTGACAGGAGAACACTCAATTTCACCTTTCCCCTCCTTTGAAGAAAGGTTTTGGGATCTGGGAAAACTGCTACTAAAGGAGTTTAGTATTTATTCTTATTCTGCTTATTCTTCTCTCTTCGAGTATCCTGCTGTCCAGTGATTATGATGAAATTTCACTGAGTACGATGCTGTGCATTCATGCCCTTGACAGATGGGTAGTGAGTATGTTTATGCCAGGCAAGTAGAATATGTGAATATCCCATTATCTTATTTTCTGGCTTCTCCTAATTTTATCCTGTCTTACAGAGGAGTATTTGCCACCGGTTACAAAACCAACAGGCAACTTTCATTTCACTAGCAGTTCTGCTCTTTAACACAAGGAAATTGGCTTTCTTTTGTGACAAGTTTGGTAAGGTTTCTATGATTTGGGGTCACAGCCAGTTTTTCAGAATGGCATTCTAATATTTGGGATTTTTTAAAGTTGTTTCAATTGTGTTAAACAAATCTGGAGGTTGTGATACTTTTTGTTTGTTTAAACTGGAACCTACTGTGTCATTGATGGAATTTGCAGTGATGTGATACTGGAAGACTTCCCCAACCCATGTGTGAACAGTCTTAATGATGATTATAGTCTATATATGGGCCTATATTATAGTCTATATATGGGCCAAAAGAAGAAATAACTCCAACTTATATTTTCATTCTATTTTATATTGTAGGTGCCTTCAGGATGAGATTGCTGTAGCATACATACTGGAAAATGAATTCCTTTGGGATAAACTTTCCCCAGCCAGTTGATCCAATCCTTTGGAAAGGAAATTAAGAACTAGCTCTTTCTCTAGCCTTGGAAATCAGGTTGAGCTGAATCCTCAGTAGGTACAGTGTAGAATAGGGTTGTCCAGCTTGGTAACTTGGACTTCAACTCCCAGAAAGTTTCCATGGTTGGACATTCCTGGTGTAGAAGAGGTCAATTTTATTTATTTGTTGTTTTATTGCTTAGTACACTTTCATGAGTTACTTTAGCTAGTATTCATTAATTAGTTAATTAACTTGTCTTTTTGAATGGCTGCTATGGGCAACCATAGGAATACATAAATGAATACATTTATGCTGTAGGGCACATTGAGTCTAAAGATTGCCTAAATACCATTTATCTGTCATCTGATGTTGGTTATGACAGTGCTAGAATTCCACAGTAAAAGCTAAACAAAGCCAGAGGTTTCAGTGTGTTACAATGTCTGCACCACTTCTGTTCTTGTGAGTTATTGTTCAACAAGTTTGCTGAAAGTTAGCTTCCTTTACAAGTCGTTCGGGTTTTCAGAGGCACTCTTTTCTTTTTCCTCCTTGACAAAGAGCAGAGTTCAACCAAGAGTGAAAGAGTGAAAAACCTACCATGAGCCTTGAGTGATTGTTCCCATTCTTAGTATCAAATGATTTGTTGGCATGTCAGTTACAAGAACCACTGCTCTTTCTAAATAAATGAAGGCAATGGGGTTCAGGCAAAAGGCATAGAGATCTGATTAGATAAATATCCTATTTAAGCATGTATTGGGAGAAAAATGGCACATTGGGTTTTCAGATTCAAGTCATGGCCATGTGGTTTTTCCAGTGAGAAAAGAAAAAGATAGAAGCATATCAGGGCCATTCAGGAATTAATAGGCTTGACAGTATATATGTACATCTACTGACACACATATATCTTCAGCCATTGGGTTTGCAAAAAGATTTCAGTACTGCATTTAAAGGCAGCAGGGGAAACTGCTGCCTATTAATGAAATTCACTGGTAAGAAAAGTAAGATTTTACATTTAGGCAAGAAAAAACAAATGTACAGGTATATGGCCCAATAATAGTAACCATGAGAAGGATCTTGGAGTCCTAGTGGACAGTCACTTAAATATGAGCCAGCAGTGTGATGCAGCTGCCAAAAAAGCCAACAGGGTCTTAAGCTGCATTAACAGAGGGATAGAATCAAGATCACATGAAATGTTAATACTGCTTTATCATGCTTTGGTAAGGCTGCACTTGGAATACTGTATCCAGTTGGTTGCCACAATATAAAAAAGATATTGAGAGTCTAGAAAGAGTGCAGAGTAGAGCAACAAAGATAATTAGGAGACTGGAAGCTAAAACTTTCAAAGAGCAGTCACAGGAATTGGGTAGTTTAATAAAAGAAGGATTAGGTGCGACATGATAGTGGTGTTCCAATGTCTAAGGTGTTCTATATTAGCAGCTTAGCACCTTGTAAAACCACTTCCTGATTGGTCCACAAATACTACACTGTGATTGGTTCTTCAAGCTACAGTGATTGGTCCACAATTGCTGCCCTGTGATTGATCTGCCTGAGCGGCGGGAGATTCAAGGAGCCGTCACTGGCCGCGAGCCACGAGCAGCCACTATAAAAGAGGCTGCCATGGCTCCGCAGTCAGACTGATTCCAGGAACCAACTAAAGAGCTGAAAGTCACACTGGTCTCGTGTCTCTCTTTTCCCCATGACACAACACTGGCAATGAGGGTGGGATTCTGAGACAAAGGAGACCAGTGGAGCACATGGTGACGAGAACCGAGTGAAGATGACATGACCAGCAACAATGCACCACCCCCACCGTTCAACCCAGCGACGGAGGACTGGGAGTCATACATCAGCACATTCCTCATGTTCCTCGAGAGCAATGAGTTACAGAGGATCTCAGACAAGAGGAAGAGAGCCGTGTTCCTGACACACTGTGGGCCCACAGTGTTTAAGATGGCCAAGGCATTGGCTAAACCTGAATGAAGACGTAAAGCAATGGTCTGGCCAGATTTGGGACAGAAATACTGAGGGCCCATTATGCACGCTATTAGTCTCCAGTCTCATCCAGGAGACAATGAAATTCTTAAAACGGGACGCAGAAAGAAGGGTGAAAACATAGGGGATTTCGTAGCGGCTCTAAGGGACATTGGAGGGGTGTGCGAGTTCATCAAACATGGAGATGGAAAGCAGAAGGAGACCGGGATGTGCTAGAGACTGAAGAGACCCTCACCATTTGCAGAGCTGACTGCTGACACAAATGACCACAACATCACAATCCCCGAGGCCACATCATGAGGCTACGGCAAGCTGAAGCCACGAAAAAAATCAGCGCCACCATGAGACTAATGAATACAGCAACCCAGGAAACAACACGGACCAGGTCAGCAAACCCTATCGGAAGAGACCGAGGGGCCCGACATGACCACCACCACATACCATGAGGACATCGATCTTATCGGAGCTCGGATGACGAGGAAGAAGAAATACACAGACTCCAATGCAGAACGAAACAGAATGGGAGAGAAGAGGAACATAAGTCGGGGTTCCGTGCGCCACATGCGGAGGAGACCCAACCGGTTCCGAAGTCTGTTTCCTCGATGTGGTTTTCTGGCACGTGCGAGAGATGGGGACATATAGCAAGAGTCTGCCAAAACCGAAAGAGCTAACAGCCTCAGACGAAAAGAGACAGGCACCCTCCCCAGAATGAGAAAAGACAGGCAGGGAGCTGTTGGAACTGAGAAAACAGAAACAAATGGCTCAACGAAGCCCTACAGGATAGGAAGAGACCACCCCAACAATAACAATTGGGCATTTGAGGCGCAACTGATGCCTGAAAGGTACATGTGCAAGTCAACATCCGCAAGGCCAACATGCACAAAATGGAGGTAGACTCCAGCTCATACATGTCTATGGTATCATGGGAACCACTTAAAAGACTGATACCGTACATATCGAAGTTAAGGAAACTAGAGAGCCAAAACTGACCTTGAAAGACTACCAAGGGAACAGGATCCCCGTAAGTCAGACTCGGACATTTCCAAGTTAAATTCAGAAAGCACCACGGAAATTCTTTCCCATTAACAATAGTTGACCAGGACTGCCCTAAGCCTACCTAGGACTCGAATGGTTCATGCCCCTGGGAATTGGAGTGACCGGAATCAACAGTGTCACGAAAACAGACTGGAGGAGAGCCTGATGAGGAATTTCCAGCGACGTGTTCGATGGAAATCTAGGCAAGTACCGAGGGGTCCCCTTTATCATGTTAATTTGAATCCAAACCATAGCCGCCAATCAGGTTAAAGGCAAGGTGAATTCCTTTTGCATTAAAACTGAAGATCGCTGAGGCAATTGGATATAACTCAATCGCACCCAGGGGTATTGGAACAAATAGGACCACGCAAGGTGGAAACCCAATTGTGACTTCGATAAAGCCAGATGGGTTCGGATGCGCCATCTGCGGGAGACTATAATGGCACACCCACTCATCACACGCGCATAACAAGCAAAGCGCATACCCCGTTCCAGTGGTAGCAACCATCTGTTACTATTCGTTGGGGGAGAAAGATCTTCGCGAAGCTGAGACCTTCGACACAAGTATACCAGCAATTGCCGGTCAACCCCAAAACAGCAGAGGCACAAACACTTTGTGACTCACAGGGGGGCATTAGATGCAAAAGATCTGCACATTTTGAGTCAGCGTGGCTCAGGGGTGTTCAAGCTTGATGGAGTGCCTATTACAGAGGAATAAAAGAGGGTGTTCCAAAACTTTCGATGATGTGATGGTATCTAGCTAGTGACAAGAACCAACTGGAAAAGCTGCCTCAGGGAAGTCTTACCAAAGATTTCAAGAGGCAGGACTCAAAGTAAAAAAAGAAAGCAGCTAGCCACCTCTAAAGTTGAATTCCTGGGGTCCTAATACAGATAAAGAAGGAATCCACCCCAGAACAGAAAATAAAAGTAATAAAAGAAGCTCCCAGACCCGCAAAAATAAAACAGACCTGCAAGCATTTATTGGAACTCTATTAACTATCTACAATGTCTTTCTGCCACAGTAAGGCAATGACGGGCAGAACAGCCTATAAACACAGATTGCTCGGATAGTGCGACAGCTACCTGGACAGCGTGGGGGCGATGAGAAGAAGCCGCATTCAGGAATAAGACTTGCTGACATCCAAATCTGTATTAATTCAATACAAACAACCCTGCCACTGACAGTCACTGCGACGCATCCCCGTTTGGCGTCAGCCAAACTCAAGTGCCCACACACTACCAGATGGGAGAGAAGCGCCCGATCATATCTATTCCAACGCGCTGTCTAAAGCAGAAAAGAAACAACAGCTCAATTGGACCAGAGAGGCTCTAAGCAGCGATAACTGGAGTCAAGCGATTCCAATGAATACCTCTATGGCAGGACTTTCTCACTAATCACAGACCACAAGCCACTCTTGGAATAACTCGGCAGGAAACAAAGGCCACCCCAAACATACTGTCACCAACAAATGACGAGGTGGTCTAGTTCCTTGCTGGTACAATTACAAATTAATCCACGTGCCCAGGGAAAGGACCATATCACGTGCTTGGACAGCCCTGGAGCCGTTCCGCCCTGCCTGACTGGGAAGTGGACTGGCACCAACCACATCCACGCTACAATTGAGACATTACAAACCTACCCATAACCGCACGTGGACATTGCGAAAAGAAACCGCAAGAGACAAAAGATGGCGTGGAATTTAAACTGGGTAGGAAAAGGTGGCCAGAAAACGAGACGGACGGAGACTTTTAAACCATTCCAGAACATACAGAAGGAACACTCAAACTTTACTATGGGGGGACGGGTAGCCATACCAGAAATACCCAAGAACAAGTACTCGTATATCTTGCCATGAAGGACACCCGGGTATTTGTATGATTGAAATCCCCTGGCCAGGAGTTATGCATGGTGACCAAGGGATTGATAAGGATATTGAAGATTAGTGGATAACGTGCACACAATGCCAAAATCCAGACCTACACCCCCTGCTGCAACCTGTTGCTCGCTGAAACACGAGGGGACCGCTGGTCGAGAAATACAACACTAGATTTCGCAGGCGCCGCAAAAGGGACACACGTTTTGAATAACAGTAGATGCTTACACAAATTGGTTGGAGTAAGCGTCATGAACTCCACAACAAGAAGCCGTCATCAGACAGCTAAGGAAGCTGTTCGCAACACAATGGGTTTGCCGGACCTATTGGTTTCAGACAGTGGGCCAACAGTTCAGCGGTGTTGACATTGAAAACGTTCCTTGCTGAACACGGCATAA
Source organism: Laticauda laticaudata (assembly GCA_004320025.1). NCBI lineage: Eukaryota > Metazoa > Chordata > Lepidosauria > Squamata > Elapidae > Laticauda > Laticauda laticaudata. The sequence goes on from BHFT01039334.1 coordinate 11,140, forward strand.
AGGTATGCCTTGACAGCGCTGGGATTTGGCTGGCTACAAGAATGGGAGGGTGGAACACATGGTCCGGTATATTGAAAGAGACTAATAGAAGAAACTAGAACACAGGGGACATACAAGAAAAAATCTACAAAATGCTAACATATGCACACATCTATCACAACCTAACATCACAATGAATAAAAGCCCAACAGAACTATTGTGGGGGCACGAAAATTAAGATCATACCTAGATAGAGTTACCCCATCTTACACCCTGAAAAACCAGCAGACTCCTCTAGTAAGCACCGCACATTGGAACAGGGGACCTGGGTTCATGCAAAAAAATTTCATGGAACACCCACTTTGTATAGCAGCAACAAATAACCCAAGTAACGGACCCGGTCATACAGACTAGAAACAGAAGTGGAGAAGCTGGAGGAGACACAAAGATCAATCTATCATGAACACTAGAAAGAAACCTAACAAACTCAGGTGGAAGAAAAAGAACACACACACACGTCCAGAACCCACGCAAACATTAAAAAATAATAATAACCAAACCAGAGAGCGGGGAGACTCTAAACACAAATAGAGGGGAGGGGGAGACCCTACCACTAGCACAAGAAATACCGTAACAAACCCCTAACAACAACCCACCAACCACAGCCCCAGTAGCCCAGAAAGAATGCCACAATTACTTACCTGGAATGACTTCTTTGGTAGAGAGGAACAGACAGCGGAAAACCAACATGAAGCCACTCCGGAAGGGAGCAGCCGAATCCAACGTCTAAGCCACCTAGATAGGCCGGTGGAGCGGCCATGGCTGACTCCACCTTCCAGGAGGTTCCATCAGAGAAGGACAGGAGGAACAGTGATCCCGTCTGAAACCGGTAAAGACAACAACACAGCTGAGCTTGGTGAGGTCAAGTAGACACCAATAAGCCCCACCACCTACTTACATGACTACGTAACGTAGGTTGGACTAAACCAAGTGGGCAGGGGTGTTCTATATTAGCATACTTGTAATACCGCTTCCTGATTGGTCCACAAATACTATACTGTGATTGGTTCTTCAAGCTACGATGATTGGTCCACCAATTGCTGCCCTGTGATTGATCTGCCTGAGCGGGGGAGATTCAAGGAGCCGCCCATTGGCCATAGGCCGCGAGCCGCCGCTATAAAAGAGGCCTGCTGCGGCTCCACAGTCAGACTGATTCCAGGAACCAAATAAAGGGCTGAAAGTCGCACTGGTCTCATGTCTCTTTTTCCCGCAACACAACATAAGGGACTACCACAAAGAAGAGGAGGTCAACCTATTCTCCAAAGCACCTGTATGGAAACTAATCAGGGAGAAAACTAACCTAAGGAAAATTTCCTGACAGTGAGAACTATTAAGCAGTAGAATGGCTTGCCTTCAGTTAATGTGGGTGCACTAACACTGGCAGGTTTTAAGAGATTTGACAACCATTTCTCTGGAATGGTAGAGCTCCTGCTTCAGGAAGGGTTGGGCTAGAAGATCTCCAAGGTCCTTCGAATTCTGTTATTCTGTTAAAACTCAGTGTAATATTTCTCTTTGTTTGCCTTATCTTAACAAGCTCAAGATAGCTAATGGCTTACTTGCTCTTGCTTAAATTATAAAATGCCTATGTTGTCTCAACATTTTCCATTTAATCCCTTAAGAGGGGGAAGATTTGTGATAGTCTGATATTTTCTAGCATCTGATGCTTGTGTTCTTACCTGTGAGAGAAGATAATGTAGGATTTTTTTTCCTTTGACATTCCAAGAACCACAGCTCTCTCAGAAGCTCCTTGTAAAGTGCTAAAAACAGTAGAAGAATTTAATTAAGTTCAAAAGCAAACCCTTTTTTTGGAGAATAGGTTTTTTTAGGGAATTTTCTTAACTTCTCACATTATCCTCAACTAACATTTTAAATAACAGGAGGTGGCCATATTTTTATTTTCGTATCTAAATTAAAATCAGTGACTTTTGCAATGTTATGCCTTTATTGCTTTAACATCAACCTGGGTGTATCTTCCAGCACAGCTACTTCAAGTCTTTCTGGCTTAATAAGGGCACATCTTGCATATAGATGCTGTTAAAAAAAGATCAAAATAAAAAGAAGAGGCATTGTAACAAAATAACATCCACCTATTTTCACTTGGCTCTAAGTGTGTCCAGGGAAAACTTATAAGTAGGTGAAACTAACTGTACAATAGAAGTTTAATTTTAATATTACTGCAGCTTCTTCTTTTTTTGTTTCCTATAGCATTTGGCAGTTTGTAAAACCTGTTAACCCTTGTTCCCTCAGGTTGTTCTATTCTGTTCTCAATTTTAATTCCCAGAGGAAGTAATACAGCTGAATAGAAATGCTTTACTAGCAAAGGATTTTCTACAACAGAACCTCTCTTTTGTATGTTAAAAAAATGAAGACAAGCAGAAATGCACGATTATTTTTTAAAAAAAGATTTGGCAGGGCAATTAAATCCCTGATCCAGATTTATCACCCATGTTTTGGTTCATACTTGAATCCAGTGAAAATTCAAGAAGGGACTAAGTTTCCTCCTAACTGGCACCATAAGTTAATAATCATGTTTTAAAGAATAGTTAAAGCCTACTAAGATAGACAGACTCTTCCCACTTCTCTATTTAAGGAATGCATTTGTATGCTGACAGCAGTGCTTTTCTAAATTCATTTTAGTGAACTCCCATGTTATTGAACTGTTGAATATTTATTCTTTTGAATTGTTTTCCTCCTTCCATTCTTTAAGTTATATTACACACTCCGATCCTTCTGGCTGAGGAAAATCCATCATTTTTGTTCTCATGGGCAGCTAGAAAGATAACACCTGCAATACTCAGCTTCAAAAATAAAATGAAACTGCAATTGTTTGCATATTGTGAATTTCTGCGATCCAGAATCTAGGGAAAGTATACATGCTGAAATAATATGAAGAGCTTTGTGTACAATGTTATTGCCCTTAGGGACTAGCACTGAACACAAAGTAGATTCTAAACTAATATCAGTGTAGGTGTTGATCCAGGACAACTAGTTTGGCATTGAAAAGCCAAGATGTCCTTAATCAGGCTTGCTAGGTCTAAAATAGTGCATATCTTCCAATACAGATGTTGCTTCAGGAAATTGGCTTTTGAATTTTGTTGAAATTTTATTGACTTATTTTGCAAACGTAGCTTCATCTGTCATGTTACTTTCTACAACTGAACAAGAAATCAGGTTAAGGGACTACTAAAGATATTGCTTTGGACACTTTTGTCTATTTTCACAAGCAGCATTCCCCTATGAGATGAGCTCTGAATTAGTTTCATACTGTTCTTCACAAGTTTTTGCTTCTGTTCTTTGTCTGCAGTACATTCTCTTGTTTAAAAACATTTAGCTATATTTTAATAATTGAACTGTGTTATCCTTGCCATACAACCAATTATATTTTGCTTGACCCTTCACATGTAAAAAGATCTAGATTAGATATTAGATCGTCCTGTTCCATAATACTTAATTCCAATTTGCACGATCACTTCCCTCCACCCCAAGGTTCCTGTAATTTTAACACCTTCTATCATTTCATCTCTGTTGGTAAGAATTAAGTCCATTATGGCTAACCCCCTAGTTCCCTTCTTTACTTTTTGAGAGACAAATTTGTCTGCTAGGTTTGTCAGGAAACTGTTTGATATTCTACTTGGTGCAGAGTTTGTCTCCCAGTTGATGTCAGGGTAATTAAAGCCTCCATTACTTGTGGTGTGCTTCCTACATACTTTATTTAACTGAGTAGCAAAAAGTTCATCTATTTCCTTTATTTTGTTGGGTCGCCTATATTAAACACATATATACATAAATAAATTGGTGTAGATGTACTTCTAAATTTCAAAATATGGACAGGATCAAGAAGGGGAATAAATGTAAAAAATCCCCCATTTATAAAATGCAATATAAAAATCAATATTAAAGAGGGCTCAGCTAATTGCTCAAAATATACTTTATTCATCGATTGTATTGTATTTATTGACATGATGGTTCTTTTTGTAATTATGCCAACACTAGTGAAAGGCAGTATGCCTAGTAAGCAGACAAAAAACAATCATAATTACTTTGGACAACTTGCATGCTTACATTTCTTCATCTGAGAATTGCAACCAAATAATATAATGAGTTAGGGCTTATTTGAAAGGTTCTTGTAGAATCTATGACAGATTTCTCTATTGATCACTTGGTGCTTGTAAATGTTATCCTTCTGCAATTGTCAGAGAGTATCAATCTACTTTTTGTCTCTTTTGCAGTTCACTACTTCCTTCTGAACATCCTACTAAACTGAATCACTGTAGTTATTACCATTTATATGACAGATCTGTGTTGAAAGGTTCTTATGAGTTTCTGTCCCGGTGGATCATACGATGGAGTTGAAGCAGGCTGTCATCCAAAACTGTATAATAGCTTTGGCTGGGAAGTACAAAAATGCCAAAGATTATTGATAGAGTCATATCTGCAGTTCTGCTGACAAACCTGATATTTCTTAATATCTCAAAAATGTAAGAGTAAAAAAAACACAGGCAACAACAATCCAACATATTGGGTTTCTTCTAAAATATTAAGGAAGCTGGGGATTTAAAAAAAAAAATCAGATAATTCTTCTCATTCATTTCATACTTCATTGAAAGGTTTGATGAATTTAATGGAATTTCTTATACCAACAACCAAAATAGTAAGAACTTATTCCAAAGAACCAAAAATGCATACCATTTTTCATACATACTCAGCATTGTAACTTCATGTGCAATTAAAACATCGAAAATAAAAATACATGTTGCCAGAGATTAGAATAGAATAAACTTCATGAAAAAAAATTAAAACATTTCAATCTTGGAACAATGGATATGTTTTTATATCTACCTAAATCCTGACAATTTGAATGTCAGTCACATTTCCAAGAAAGGGAATTCTGGCATCACCATCACAAAGCCCCAATCTGTATTTATTCTAATAGATGATACCACAAGCAGTTTTCCTGGTCACTATCAAAACAGAGACTTTTTGTTATAGGAGAAGGAAATCTTTGAAAAATCTTGATTCCATGTCAGTTTGGATTTTAACACTAGCATTATAAGATGGATTATATTATTATGGTACAATTTTTAAAAGAAATACCTCATATTTTTCAGCTAATGTTAAGTGGAAATGGAAACAAAATCTATAATTACAAACAAATTTAATATAATAATGTCAACTATATAGTATCAATTTATCAACTGCATGAATAATAATGGATCTGATTGTATAGAACAAGGGTGTCAAATTCAGTTCCATTGAGGGCCGCATCAGGGTTGTGTTTGACCTCAGGTGGCCAGGATGGGCTTGCCAGGGCCAGCTCAAAGTCACTGATTGGGGCTCCATTTTTGTCCATGACAGCCCTCCTGGGCTCCATTTTTGCTGGCAGAAGGTTGCAGGAGCCCATCACGGCCCAAAACGGAGCTCTCTTTTCACTGGCAGAGGCACCCCGGGCAAGTCCTTTGCTGTTTCCAGGGAAACAGGATAGGCCTATGGCCAGATCTAAGCATCCTGTGGGCTGGATCTGTCCCCCGGGTCTTGAGTTTGACAGTCCTGATATAGAAGGAAGAGATTTAACTGTAATGTAAATATGCCTTCATGCCTATTTTGCCAAGCCAGGCAGCCAAGTGATCTAAGTAATATATAAGTTTTCAACTGCCTGTTTGTACTACCACTCTGTAGGACAAACCAGCAGAAGACTAGCAGAGCACATCCATGAACACCAGCTAGAAATCAGAAGACATATGAAAACTTCAGGATCCTGCAACATCATCCTGGGAAACACATATTTGCCTTCATTCATGATGAAAACTGCTTAACATCATGATGTTTATATAGACTTGATCATAGCTTCAGCTGGGAAACTGTGAAAATCCTAGGCCAAGTCCAAAAATGCTAAAAAATTCCTGGAAGCCTGGCATTCAGATAAGTTTGTCACAAACAGGCACATCAAGATAAACAATATTTATCTACCATTCAAAAGAGATAATCAAAAAGTAAAAAAAAAGAAACAAAAAGACCAAAATATCTCCACATCAGTAATCAACATCCTGATGAGCAGAGATTAACACTGAAATTAACACTAGGCCAACACTCAAGAAGCAAACAATGCCCCAATCAAAGAACTACCAACTCAGACAAACAAGCTAACAATAAACAACACCCCACCACTGCCATTAGTGTTGACAGAGCAAGCCAATAGTATATTACATGAGAGCAGATCTCTTTCTCTATTACCTAGTTTCCTAATGAAATGTCTACAAGAAGGCAACCAAACTCAGAGAGCACCAAGTTTTTTCTCCAATGCCTTCAAGTCATGACTCTTGGCAGCTGCCCAGACTGAGCCCTGTAGTTTTCTTGACATGATTTTCAAAGGTAGTTCACCATTGTCTCCTTCCTTTGGAACATAGCCATTATCCAAAACTATATAATCATCCTTAGCAGGTACAAAGTTGCTGACTTTGATGTAAAGCAGAAAAAGAATTTCTGTCAATACAAATATTTAAAATTGTGGAAGGTGCTCCTTTAAATTAATTGGTGAATAGAAAATTTATAGCTTTTGCATTATTGAACTTTAGCCTTCATCAATCCAATGCAGCATGCTCAGTAATAAAAGAAGATGGACTATACTTAGCTTCTTTATTTGACAGTTTATGCATTTGCAGATTTCATTTCTCAACTACTTATCAACCAACTTGTCTGCATGGCTTAATCAAAATAAATTAAAATTGATGTTAATACAAAATCAAAATTTTGTATTAAATACAAAATAATGTAAAGTTTAAAACATTACAATAACCTTAAATTAGAAGAGTAGAAAGAATAATATTAAACTATAACACATCAGATTGAAGCAGGCAGTAAAACAAACAGTATTTTGGAATGGATTTCCATAAATGCAGTAACCAAGAGATTCCTAACTCTTCTGCATTTTTAGAATCACAGTTTGTAATCAATTTCTTAATATGTAAACATCTTTTCAAGACTTTTGTGACAGATGCAGAATAGTTGCAATATTCCAAATTGATATTAAAAAATCCAGAAATGAAGCAAGATTTTAAAAAAATTCTAAACTTTAAAAACTTGAGTATTCCTTGGTAGGATAAATATAATATTTTTGTCAAGAAAAATAAATTGCTTCCTTTTAGACCTGACTGAACTGAAGTCAAATGAACAGAACATGGGAGGTTGTAATTATAATGTGGTTCTGGTAAGATAAATATCTTGTATGGCTAATCAACATAGATGCTTTGGATGTAAGTTAATTTCCTCTATGTATTTAATGCTTTCAAGTGTAGGTTTCAAGTGTAGGTTTTTGGCAATTGCTATCAAGCTTTTTTAAAAGTCAACACTGAAAGACAGAAAGTGAAAATAACAACAAAATGACAACCATTTAATTTCCATTATTTTGTAGCAAGTTAAGGAAATGAACGTGAATATATAGAGTAAGAAGCATGAGAAAGAGAAGGATGCTAAGATAACTTTAACATTATTAACTTTTAGTAAGGAAAGGAAGAAATGATATAGTCTGCTGGCAACAGATGAATTTAAGTGTAAGAAATTAATGACAACTACTTAATCTTGCTGAGATCATTTCACAGTTGTATGACAGATCCAATGAATACATACTTAACATTGCTGCATAGTTTGTTATAGAGAGCAAATGTTTTCACACAATGCTGACAGAATAAAGAACGATGTTCATAACTGGAGATTTTTTTAAGATATCCACTTGGTTACAGGTCAGGATCACCCAATTTTTCTTCATGTGTAGAACATCTACAGTCTGATGAACATGATAGAGAAGTTTGTATACAGGAATTGTCACTAGTAGCAAGGACAGTTTTTAATATATTTCATGTCAGATGATTATTAGCCCTTTGAAGTTGTCCAGATCAGGAAAGAGACTGCACAAGTGTCAGTGTTCCAAAAGTAGACCTCCGAGGCAGATAGTTTCCTCAAAGAATATGTTTTTGGACATGTCATATCAACACAGCTAATGAAAACCAATTCTAAAAGTTCCTATGGCTTTCCCCCTAATTAAAATTAGGGAGAAAATTAAAGAACAAAGTTCCCTCCCCGTATGTCACCAACCACATTGTCCAATGAAGGTAGCTGGCAGACTGCTTGGTCATTCCTCTCCTTTACTTGCCATCTGTTGGGATGACCTTGGTTCTATAAGAAAACTTTTTGTTTTGACTGGTAACCAATCTATCTGCTTGCCCTCTCCCTTCCCCCTTTCAAAGTTCATGACAACTATGAGGCAGGAAAAGATGTCTTCAGCCAGGTCAGAATAATAAAATAAAAGGTTATAACTAAATTTTATTGAGTTCAGCTTATTACCAAATGTTGTGTTTTTCCTTCCTGCCTTCTTACACCCAAGAGAGTCAGGGAGGAGCCAGCCTGAGTCTCTTTCTAATACTAATTATTTTTTCCCAGGTTCCAGGAATGCTTCTGGTTTTTTTTTTGTCACAGCATCTGACTAATAAGGTTATCTCCATGGCTTATTATAATTGTATACATTGTCCTTTAAAGAATAAAAAGAATAAAAATACATCTAAAATAAAAGTACATATTGTAAAGAAAGTTATGTTTGCTAAAAATTGAGAGTTGTCTATCCATACACACTTTTCCCCAATGTACAGCTTTGTAAATGTATCGGGATTGAAATTCCTATGCAGGAAATTCTAAAATGTTCCAATCCCTGATGTTAAGAAAGGATGCAATAGAGCCTTGCTTTATTGATTTGCTTCAAATGGCAGTGCTGACAGTCATGGGGATAGACAATTTGCACCCTAAATTGAGGCAGTCCAGTGCCTTCAGTCTCCTTTTACAAGAGAATGGCTAAATGTTTGTTAATTTGCATTTACCACATTTCCATACTTCTGATCCCACAGGGGATTCCAGCAATTTACACTAACTTCATCAAAATTCAGCAAACACATTGATACAAAACAATTAAAAATTATCAATCAACAGCCCCACTGACATTCACACTACAGTAAAAAAATAAAATCCCAAGATTCTGTGAACGAGCTGAGTTTTAACTGATTTTCTGAAGATAATGGGGAGGGTGCCATTTGGCACTCCAAGGATAGCCTATTCCAGAAGGTACCATTCTTAGATTCCTCTTTCTTTGATCAGAGGAAGAGGTGTTTTGCTGTGCTTTTTTTATATTTTATCAAAAAAGGAATATGCCTTTCTAGGAAAGATTTATCCCTGGGGTTGATAGAAGCTGTTGAAATTGGAATTTGTTGCTTCATTTTCTTTACACTTTCCTTTGGCACCATTTCCCCTATAACACTTGAAATAATTGTGCTTGCCATTTGTCTTAATAGTGTACATATAAAATAGATATCCTTTTCTAGTGTATTTTTGCAGAGTTTTCTACGGTGCTTTTGAGTTGAGTTCCATTATTGATCCACCTCATAAACTGATAGTCTCTCTCTTTCTCTCCTTCCTTTGTCTTGTGTCTGTATTCCTCTCTCTTTCTCCCTAGTAATGTAGTACAGCATTAAAAAAGCAGGAGAGTATTTTACAACCTTCTTACTGCTGCCCACAGGGTGCTATAAATGCACAAACTGGATATAATTGAAGCACATATTAACTTACCGTCTGTTGTACAGGAAGAGCATAACCAGGCTGTTAACGTGCACTGTGTTGAAACTCTTTTAACTTGGGGGTTGCGAATTAGCTTGCAGGAGTAATTTGGTAAGCACCTGGGAAATTGCAAGCTTCATTTCCTGCAATGTGGAATATGATTAAAAACAGAATATATTATTATCATGGGCACCATTAAAAAATGTGTAGACAGCATTCCATGATGTTAAAATGGAAATTGGAAGTTGTATTCAAATGTGGAAGATAGTGCATGTTAATTATAGCCTACCACCGCGCATTGAAAGTGCAATTCAATTATTTGCTTTGTCAAGCAATATTTTGATTAACTTGAACTTTAATTTTGTACATCTGGTGTTTTTCACAGTGGGATGAAATCAGGGTTGAAGTATATTGCTGCCAACAGCATTCAGAAACAAGGGAAAGAACATCTGCAGAGCCACAGTAAACCATACTAAAGCACAGAGATACAATCTTTTTGAAATAAAACTAAGATTTTTTTTTAAAGTCCATGTAATCAAAGACATGAATCAAGCTGAGTATTGATGGAGAAGAGCCTAAGGTTTTGTTTATCCCATAGACTTTCACAAGCACTGGCTATCATTATACAATTACATCACTCTAATTGCTACATTTAAGTTATTAGAACCCTTAGGTCTAAATTCACAAAGTAAAATAGATTTCAGAATGTGTGCCAAGAAAGAGAAAAATACATGAAAATGCCACTTAAAACTTTTGAATGATGTATATTTTGGAAGTGTTAATGTTCTTTATGTTTTTTTCTTAGCCTATAAAAGCACAAGTACTGTAATATCAATAGAAAGATTACAGATAGATTTTAGTAAGGATGTATGCATGCATGCAAATATGTATGCATTATTTATTAGATGTATAAATTGCACCCTCCAACTGACAGATGGAGACTTCCTTTCTACAAATAGAATTCAATGAATAGTAGCTAGCAAGGGATAGTGTTTTACAAGTATTATGGTATGATACAATGAAACAAAAGTAACATATATATATATATAAAAGCAACCTTGTGAAAAATAGCCAAATAAAAGAGCAAAGCCAAAATAAAACCCAAACAATGAGTAAATAAAAGAAAATGAAATATCAAATGCCTGTTGAAACCAGTGCCAAAAAGATTAAGTTTGGATCCCTATTTAAACTCGACTGAATCAAAGGCTGTCTTATTCAGCTCAAGGCCAAATGAAAACAAGATTTAAAAACCTAAAGCTTTGTACTTCCCATAATGTAATATATTTAGAAATAGAAATAGCTATAACTTTTTTTTCCTTTTAGAGGGAATTGTATGAGATTTTCAGGCACAGAAGACATGGGTTGGATGGAAATATTCACTTCCTGTTATCGGAGGCAAAGACAACATATCCAGAGATGGGAGAATTATAGTTTATAATTATAGTTTATATAAGATTCTAAGCCAAACCAAAGAGTAAATTAATGTGCAATGCCTCTATTTTACCCTGACCATCCCAGAGCTTTTTAACTAGGTAGAAAGCAAAAAATTACTTTTTTAGGTTCAAATTCTGGTTTTTGAAAACCAGAAATGGCTGCCATTTGGTTCAGACAACAGGCTAAATCTGAGGTTAATCTCTAATTGTAAGAAGTCAGGAAGAGCCCATGTACTTCTTAACTTTTATAATACCTTAGATCAGGGATTGCCAAACTTTTGGAGCTCAGGGACCACCAAACTCATAATTTTAAATCCTGCGGACCACTAATATGAATTTTGACTGACATGGCTTGCTGATGTTGTAGGGAAACTCAGTCCCATATTCCAGAACTGCAGTAGTCACAGGACTTTGGTCATCCCAGAGCAGCTGCTCCTCCACCTGGGTGTACCAGCCTGCTATGGACTGGAGGAGCTGCTCCAGGATGACCAAAGAGCCAATCTTGTGACTACTGCAGCTCTGGAATATGGGACTGACTTTCCCACCAGCATCAGCAAGCCACCCTGGGGCAGATTTTCCTCTCCCGTCATTGGTCTTACCTTCCAGTTCCAGGTCACATGGCTCTACTCAAGGTAAGGTTTGCACTTGGCCAAAGGGTGGGGGCCAGCGGGTGGGCAGGCCATGTGGGTGGTGCAGCCTTGTGTTCCTTTGCAACCTGGATTAATTGCTTTTGGGGGAGTGCTTTGGGGGAGACATTTCTCTGCAGACCACCAAAATTTTCTCATGGACCACCAGTAGTCCCTGGCCCACTGGTTGGTGACCACTGCTGTTGAGGTAATTCCCCGTTAGGAGAATGAGTGCACACAGGGAGACATAGTGAGAGTGATGTTGAATAACACATGACCATCACACAGATAACTGAATAGTAAAATGTAGGTTTTACTTCCAGTAAGTGGTTAAGCAAAGTCCAACAAGCAGTCTAAGTCATACACAGTTAAAGTAGTCAGTTTTCAATCCAGGGATAATCCAAATAATGAACTCCAGTATCATATACAGTTCAGTAACAGACTTACAGCAATCCAAGAAGAATGACGATCAACAACAGTTAATAAGGAAAAAAAATGCAAACCAACCAACATTGAACATCAGAACATCTCGCAACAACAGAACTAACAACCCAGGTTTCTGGCTCCATCTTATGGCCGTTTGAGGAACCACACCCAATTACAATTTTTAGCAATTCCCTTAAGAGACTGTATTAAATTTCTATCCTTGTTTTTTATTTCCAACCCAACTGTTAGGTGACTATCAATTCCTAACATCTGCCTTGGATTATAGATTAGTGTGCAATATCTGGCTGAGGTAGTGTGCAATATCTGGCTGAGGTAAAGATGATAGAATACCACTATCATGGGAAGTGGGCTTAAAAAAGGTGAAGGCATGAGCATGGCATCATGATTTATTTATTTATTTGATTTATCAATTCGCTTACAAGATAATAGGTAAGTATAAACATGAGTAAGAATACAGGAAATAGGTACGGATAAATGAGGACAATAGGACAGGGATGGTAGGCAAGATCATGCATTTATGCACACCCCTTACAGACCTCTTAGGAATGGGGTGAGGTCAATAGTGGTTAGTTTGAAGGTTAAAGGAGTGGGTTTAGAGGATATAATAACAGAATCAGGTAGTGCATTCCAGGCACTGACTATTCTGTTACTGAAGCTGTACTTTCTGCAATTGAGTTTGAAGCTTACATTGAGTTTGTATCTGTTGTGTGTTCTTGTTTTGTTGTGGTTGAAGCTGAAGTAGTCATTGACTGGTAGGACATTGTAGCAGATAATTTTGTGTGCTACGCTTAAGTCTAACCATAGGCAGAGTAGTTCAAGGTTGTCCAACCCCAAAAATTGCAGGCTCTTGTGAGCAGAGGAGTGTAGTACTCTTCTCGTGAAATACTTCTGGACTTGCTCCATTGTATTAATGTCCAATATGCAGTGCGGATTGCAGACTGATGAGCTGTATTCGAGTATTGGTTTGGCAAAAAATTTGTAGGCTCTAGTTAGCAATTTGATATTTCTGGAGGAGAAGCTTTGTAAGATGAGGTTTACAACTCTTAATGCCTTTTAGGCAATGTTCTTACAGTGAGCTGTGGTGCTTAGGTCATTTGATATGAGAACTGCAAGGTCCTTGACAGAGTGAGGATCATCAGTGAGGTCATATCCACCTAGTTTGTATTTGGTGTACTGATATTTTTTAACCAATGTGTAGTACAGAGCATTTGTTGGTTGAATTTTGGAATTGCCAATTGTTTGACCATTCAGACACATAATCAAGGTCACTTTGAAGGACAGTAGCATTGTTGGTGTGTTGAATAGTTTTACGGCATTTGCCAAGAAGACACAGTTGCTTATAAGGTGATCACAAAGGTCATTTAGAGTGGGTCACCAAGGTCACTAAGAATGTGGGTCTTAGAATGCTGCCTTGAGGGACACCACTGTTAACTGAAGCAGGATTTGATATAGTGCTCCCTATTTTTACTATTTGTTGCCTGTTTGATAGGAACACAGTAATCCACTTATGAAGGGATCTGGAAATGCTGTAAGAATTTAGTTTAACAGATAGTTTGTTATGTACCACTAAATCAAAAGCTTTGCAGAAGTCTATGTAAATTGTGTCTATAGCTTTACCCTGGTCAAGTAGAGTAGTCCATATGTTTTTGCAGTGTAGGAGTTGAAGATTGCAGGACAATTTTTTCCTGAAATCAAATTGATTTTTGGAAAGTAGCTTGTTTGACTCTAAGTGGAGGGTGATGAATTGGTTAATGATTGATTCCATGACTTTGCATGTGACACAACACAGCCCTCCAATTTTACAGTATTAAACATGTACAAAAATGCTTGTTTTCTATCATAAAAGAAGAGCCAAACACAAAATTAGAGAGCATAATTGCAATGCAACAACCATCACCTTGCCTCTTCTCATGAAGGCCACTCATGAATGATGAAAATGGATGTTTACTGAGAAAATGTCCAGCTTATTAACAAATGTAATTCTGCAGGCACAAAGAAAACCAGGGGCATTCTCCAAATGATTTAGAAGTTGCTCATGTGCAAAGATAATTCTTTTTTCTTTCAAACAATAGACAACATTTTCTTTTTGAGTCATTCTTTGCTATGGGAAATTGCCATTTCAAATAAACCTGATGATCAAGATCAAGACAGGAAAAAAAATTATTGATCAGATCGTTTCCATCTGTTGCCTTTGCTATGTTTTTGGAGGAATAATCAAGATAGAAGGAACACCTCAAACCTTTGCAGGTAGGCAAAATGGAAAACATTGGCTGTGAAGCCCAAGTTCTAAGCTTTAATCAGGGAATTTGGAAATGCTTGAAAGAAACTGAGTAATTCCATACATTTTATTTCATTTGAATGCTCTTTGGTTTCCAGTTCCCAGCAGGAACTTCTCAAGCGAAAATTTATTTTCTCTTTATATTTGGAATCATTTGCTCAACCAGTCTGAAATGTGTGTCTGTGCATGGTGTAGGAATGGAGGAAAACATGACTCAAAGACAGTGAATATTCTTTTACTGAGTTAACATTGTCTACTCCAAACTTTCAACATGAGCCTAAAGTCATGGTTTATAAAGGTTAGTTCCTTGTGATTTGTGTATTGACTTTCTTTAGCATTTTGAAAAAAAAATAACGTAGCTTATAACCTTGCCTTTTAGAATAAAGGGTAGCCTGAGGGTTAAATCTGTCTAGTCAATTTTTTTTTCAGTTTGTTTGGTGACCTTTTCCTGTAATTCAAGATGTGACCTAACATCTGTCAAACCTTTAATTTTGGCAGGTCATCTGACATGCCAGCTGGAAAGGAAATCCATAGTGAAGGTAAGACACTAGAACTTTTATTGCCACCATTTTTCACTGCTTATCTACTATCTCTATTTTCATTCTTTCATAAACTTTTGATTTCCCTTGTATCACAATGATTTTCACTGCAACTTCCTGCAAACTTGAAAATAAATATGCTTCATTCTGAAAAGAGGCTAAGAGGCTACATTTTGCCATCTCTTCTGATCTTCTTCTCAGTGGGATGACCTATTTTCATAACTCTTATTGTTTCTTTCCCTAATGGATTTTAGAGTAACCTCTAAATTAATCTGCCAACATAACTGGTAATATTCTGATACTTTCTTTCACTGAATAGGAGAGCTGGCAAATACATAATGCTGAACCTGGAAAACAATATAGTAGACAATATACTTGCAATTTTGGTTTCGCTTTTTCCTGGATTCTAATTTGTCTTTAAAAAGAAGATTGGCTTGTAGCTCTCTCTCTCTCTCTCCCTCCCCCCCCGTCCCTCCCTCCCTCTCTCCCTCTCTCTCTTCCTTCTCAACTCAAAAACTAATTGCTTTGAAAAAATAGATTCTTTTTAAAATATGACTCACAGAAAAAGCTTTCATATGTCTACTAAGAAACAAAGTCTGTCAAAAACATTTCAATTTCCTTAAAACTTAATGTAATTGATAAATAAAAGTGGTGCCTTTTAAATAATTGTAGAACCAGGAAGCTCTGGTTTTTTTTCCAACTCTTAGAACCATAGGAATAGAACCTGATTACATGATTTCTATTTCTGTACATTCAAGTTTCATTTTCACTACCAATATTACACCCTTCATCTATCCTACTGAAGTTTTCTTTCTAAAGGAGGAGCATGCAGAATGGTTTGATTTTCCAAGAGTGACAGGTTCTGCGAATATGCCTCAATTTATTGCTCTTTCTGCAGGTTTTTCCTTTAAATCTGTATTGACCTGGTATGTATGAAATTGTGCTATACTGATAACACAATACATTTAAGTGGTTACTCTCTGTATACTCTTAAGCCAATATAAGTATACTCTCTTAAGTATACTCTCTTAAGCCAATAGGACCTCTACATTTTTCCCATGAAAAATAGCAATTTAAAATATATTCTTAAACATTAAAAATATTTATGTTAATTATTTCCTTCTTTATTCCACAGACAGAAGGAAATAATTAGCCTTTTATCACATTTACG
The DNA here is from genome assembly GCA_004320025.1 of Laticauda laticaudata. Taxonomy (NCBI): domain Eukaryota; kingdom Metazoa; phylum Chordata; class Lepidosauria; order Squamata; family Elapidae; genus Laticauda; species Laticauda laticaudata. The sequence goes on from BHFT01039334.1 coordinate 27,267, forward strand.
ATATCTGGGTACCTATTGAAACTTAGCTTAGCTTAACTTGGAGAAGGGAGGCAATTAATTGATACTTTTTCTTCCAATAACATCAGTAAATCAGGCATATTTTTCACTATCTCATTTGTCAAAAAATTGTTCATACTTCTTCTTTCTATGTAATGCCCACTCTTAACTGGCACATATTAATCTCCCCAATAAAGTTAACCATCCTATTAGATTATTTTGTCTTTGTATTTTTTCACTATGACCAATTTAGATTTATTGTTATTTTGTCTGTTTGTCCTCAATTTCACTTTCTCATTTTGGAGATAAAGTGAATCTTCTTTTTTAATAATCCCACTTCACTGTAACTTCATTGAGTCAATTCTATTGATTGAAAAGAGATCTGAATCAGGAGTAGGTGCTTCCACAGCTTGCTTTATTGAGATTTCTACTACTACTAGATGGTGTAACTGAGCCTGCAATAGCAAAATATACAAGCAGCCTAGAGTAACAATAAAGGACATAAAGGTAAAGGTTCCCGTTGCACAATAAGTGATAGTCATTTCTGGCTCTAGGAGGCAGTGCTGATCTCCGTTACAAAGCTGAAGAGCCAGCTCTGTCCAAAGACGTCTCTGTGGTCAGGTGACTGGCACACAGAATGCTGTTATCTTCCCACCAAAGTGGGAATGCTTGCATTTTTACATGCTTTCGAATTGCTAGGTTGGCAGAAGCTGGGACAAATAACAGGAACTCATTCCATTATGCAATGCTAGGGATTTGAACCGCCAAACTGCCAACCTTTCTGATTGACAAGCTCAGCGTCTTAGCCACTGAGCCACTGTGTCCCTCGCAATAAAGGATGTAGGGATGTTTAATCCATCACTGATAGCATAACCCAATAGTCCACAAATGTGTGAATATTTTATCAGTTAGAGATCCGGTTTGGTTTAGTGGTCAAGGCATGAGAGTAGAAACAAGGAGATTATGAGTTCTAAATCCACTTTAGGCATGAAAGCCATCTGGGTGATTTTGGAGCAATCTCTCTCAATCCACAAGGTCAGGTCTCAGGTGACAAGCCAGTGACAATTCCTGTCACAACCAAATGGGTAAACATTTGGTTGATCTGAAAAAGGTGGGCCCTGCACTTGTGGGAAAACACTAGGAAGAAAAACAAATCCCATGTAATACTTCTGCACCCTGCACAGAAGGACACACCACAGTTTCGANTGTGGGAAAACACTAGGAAGAAAAACAAATCCCATGTAATACTTCTGCACCCTGCACAGAAGGACACACCACAGTTTCGATCTCTATCAAGTTGTGACCACTATGTGGCAGTGGGGTAATGTATACTCTTGCATTACAAAATATCTCTATTCATTATTTTCTTAACTTTTTAAGTTATTGTGGCATCTTCAGGCAGTTGTTGCCTTTAGCCCAATCATGTTGTGAAGATAAAATAGATATTGGAGAGTCATATAGACCTATAGCATTCAAATACTACACATATTTCTCTTTACTTTTCCATAGAAAGGGGAGAAACTAATTGGACTACAGACCAAAACTGATCTTTTATTACTGTTTTTTAAATAAATAGAATAGAATTCTTTATTGGCCAAGTGTGATTGGACATACAAGGAATTTTTCTTGGTGCAAATGCTTTCAATGTACATAAAAGAAAATATACATTCATCAAGAGTCAAGAATCATAAGGTACAACACTTAATAATAGTCATAGGGTACAATAAGCAATCAAATCATACTAGGAAACAGTCAATATGAATTGTAAAGATGCAAACAACAAAGTTACAGTCATACAGTCACAAGTGGGAGGGGATTGGTAATAAGAAGTGATGAGAAGATTAATAGTAATAGTAGTGTAGACTTTGTAAATAGTTGGACAGTGTTGAGGGAAACATGGTGTGAAACTTCAGCTTTTTTACTTTATTGAAGCAATAAAGGGTTACTGCAGCTGCCGCGCTAACAAGGCAGCCAGCTGGTGGACAACAGCTGATGCCATTTGACAGCTCCCTTTTATAGCTGGCTGTCAAACGGCATCAGCCAATAGGAATGATCTATGTTCCCGCTGGAAACACGGACCAGAGTGAAGACTTCAGCTTAGTCTATTGCGAATGCGACACTCCTTTCCCCTAGTACAGAGCATGCATAGTCTTTAAGATAGTTTGGGCGCTTGCGCAGGCAGCCAGATCTTCTGAGTTCCAACGAAGTAGCTGCAGAAAGGAACTTCTCTGCTTTCTGGGCAACTTCTGGCATCGATGAAGTTGGTGCCCTGGCTTCAGGTGTCTCTGGACGAGGGACTGATGGCAGATCAGGTAGGCTTGCGTTCTTGTCGGGTCTGATGGAAGTTTCTGTGTGCATCGGGTCTGATGGAAGTTTCTGTGTGCGTCGGCCATTTTTCAATTGCAGGGGCGTCTGGAGGGCCATCTGCAAACATACTCCAATGTCTTCTAAGCTGGTCGATGTGGCGGCGCCATATGAGCCTCTCTTGCAGTAGGACCCTGTAAGCCTTAGGACCATTACTGCCACAATTTGCCCTGGCATCCATAAGGGGTACCCTGCATAGTTCCAGGCATAGACCTGGTCATTCTCAGTGAACTCCCTTGCCTGGCTTTTGATCCCAGGGGTATGACTGGGGTATAATGCGTATGGAGTCTATCTAGGGTGGTCCTCAGGTGTCTACCCATGAGAAGTTCAGCTGGAGACTTATTAGTGGTGACGCAGGGGGCTGTGTGGTGGGTTAGGAGGTATTTAGCGAGCCTAGAGTGCCAATCTATAGGCCCAAACCTTACCAGGGCTTCCTTCACTGACCTGACTGACCTTTCAGCCAGGCCATTACTGGCAGGATAAAAAGGAGCTGTAAGTGCATGCCTTATACCTAGGTTGGCTAAGAAAACCTCAAACTCACAGGAAGTAAACTGGGGACCGTTATCAGACACAGTGGTGTCAGGGAGGCCATGGGTAGCAAAAATTCTTGAGAGAGCCTAAGTGACAGCTTCTGAAGTTGTTGTGGTCATTTCGGTCAGTTCAAACCATTTAGAAAAAGAATCCACCATTACCAAGAATGTGCGCCCATGAACAGGGCCAGCCAAATCAATGTGTACACGGGACCAAGGGATCCC
>BHFT01039335.1:0-73629 GCA_004320025.1 Laticauda laticaudata
CAGGTTTCCATCCATCATTCCTTGTCTGGGCCTATAGGGAGCTTTAGAAAATAGCTTGACCCCTCCTCTCTGTGGCAGCGCCTCAATATTGGAAGACCTCTATCATGTCCCCCTGGTCGTTCATCCTTCACTAGACTAGCTGATGAATTGCTGCAAGAATTTAAGCTATTTCTTTCTGATAGTGTACACATTGTGATCTTTTGCACAATATTCATAGTTTTTTTTGGTTCAGCGACTGGTGATAAGGATTTATTTAGGCTTGGCGTATTGGCAGAAGTACTAATGTGGAGTCAGTGACATGATTGTACAACCTGTCGAAAGATATTGCAAATATTTATTAATTATATACCATTTTTTCGTCAACAAATGCTTTCAGGATGTTTGCAATTTAAAAAAAAAGTAATAAACATCACTCACACAGCCAATATTATGAGAAAAAAATAAACCTAAGGAAAAAGTTGTATAGAAAAATGCCCTATTTGATAATACTCCATTTCACACCTACTTTATTGTTTGGAAGGGCTACACCTTTAGGTTTCTTCTATCAAAACCTTAAGGTTCTCAGAAGGTTGCTGTGCTCGCTTTTTCTTTCTTTCCTGGGTAGACAAATAAGGAATCTGAGAGACTGTGTATGTCTCGGGTTAAGGATCATACTCCAGAGCAGACTAATGGCTGAATATGATTTTTTTTTTTTAGCATGAGGATAGTTTGTTTTGCAACTGTCTCATTTAGTGATTGTTTGAATTTAGGACTGTTTGCAGATGAAAAAATAACTTGCAACCAATCTCGCATTTATGACCTTAGATCTATAAAGCAAAGGAAAGTACTACCGTAAGCATAGTCACAGTTTCACTTAACATCTGAGTTGCTGGGCTCAATTGTGGAAGCTATACGAGAACCCTGTATACCAAATTGTAGATAGAATCACTGGTTTACTGCCAGGCAATCATGCCCTTTCAAGAATATTCCATTCAATTGCCTCTGTTCCATATTAGCATTCTTGAATACCCACACCTGATTGGTCAAGACGGACGCACTGTGATTGGATGAAAGAACGACAGTGATTGGTCAGTAAAGTATCAACCGCGATTGGCCGTGCCAATTGCGGGAGATTCAGAGAGCTGTCATTGAATGCGAGCGCCTGGCAAGCTCTATAAGAAGAGCTGCCGCGGCTCACAGGCCAAGATCATATACCTTTAATAAAGAGCTGAAGTTACGCCTGGTCTCGAAACCTCTTTTTTTTCCGCGCTTCTACACTGGCGACGAAGGTGGGATTCTGAGACAAAGAGACCAGTCAGCACGTGGAACCGAGCTGAACAACCGACAGATGGCCGGCAGCAACTCGCCCCGCACCATTCAATCAGGCAACCAGCACTGGAATCTACATCGATCGATTCCTCATGTTCCTCGAGAGGAACAACTTGAAAGATGCAAACAACCACAGGAAGAGAGCTGTGTTCCTGACCCACTTGTGGGCTGCCAGTGTTCAAGATGGCTAAAGCGTTGGCCAAGCCCAAGATGTCAAAAGGATGGCATGGCCAGACCTAGACTGGCTACTCCGAAACCACTACGCCGCCGGCTTGTGCCCAACCTGATCCGGAGACATGAGTTCTACCGACGGATCAGAAGGATGGAGAGAGCAATCGGGACTTTGTGCAGCCTAAGAAACATCAGGGGTGTGTGCGGCTTCTCCAATATGGACGAGGCTCTGAGAGACTGTGTAGTCTCGGGTTAAGAGATCCCATATCCAGAGCAAGACTAATGGCTCAAGCGGACAGTACGGTCATGAGGCCATCGCTGAGCTACCGCAGCCGAGGCACAAAGAAATCAGCGGCCAAGATGCAACAAATGAACGCAAGGGACCGGCAAATGACTTCGGAGACCAATCATCACCAGAGAAAAGACCCGAGGTTAGTCACAAAGCCCACAACAGCACTCCATGAGGACATTGATTCCTCCCCAGTACCGAAGATGAGGAGAGGAGATCCACAGATTACAAGCACAAGAGACGACGAGACGGAGAGGTCATAAGTTCAGTTTTTCAGGAGTCAGATGGCGGTGGCGACCACCCCGTTCAGAGTCGGTCTTAGACACCATTTGCCGGTACTGTGAGAAATGGGGCACATCGCCAAGGTCTGCTGCAACAAATGAAACTACAGCCCGAGGTGATGCTACAACATGCCCCCCAGGACCGGACAAACATACAGAGAACCGTTGGAGCCATGAGAGTCGAAGCAAGCAGCTAGCGAAGCCGATAGAGAGAAGAGACATACCAAACAGTCACCATTGGGCACTCAAACAAGACGCATGCCAGAAAGGTGCACGTGCAGGTCAGCATCGAAGGCAGGCCGTGCAACATGGAAGTGGATTCGGATCCTACCTCTCCAGTGGTATCATGGACACACAATCAAACGGTTAGTGCCAGCTTACAAAAACGAGAGCTGGAAAGTCAAAAACTAATCATCAAAGACTACCAGGGGAACCAGATCCCGTGATAAGAATTGACATTTCCACATTACTTTCAGAAGCATGGAAATACTTCCACTAACCACCATGGACACAGACCGCCAGCCTGCTGGACTGGAATGGTTCGCGCATTAGGATCAAGTTGACGGGCATCAACCACGTCGAGGAAACAGACTGGGAGGAGGAACTCATGAAGGACTTCCAAGAAGTTTTCGACGAACAATTAGGCAAGTACCGGGGGTCCCCAATATCATTTAATGTGAACCCCAATATTGCCCCCATCCATCTTAAACTGAGGTAGTTCCATTCGCGCTCAAGCCTAAAATCGATGAGCAACTAGACAAGCTCATCATGCAAGGGGTCCTGTAGCCAATAGATCCACACACGCTGGGAGACCCAATATCACCCGATAAAACCAGACGGTCAGTGAGAATTTGTGGGACTACAAAGCAACCCTAAATAATGCACTGCAACAGAGTGCGTACCCAGTCCGGTTGGTACAGCACCTCCTACTCTCATTAGGGTGAGGAAAAGTCTTCGTGAAGCTCGACCTGGCACAGGCATACAGCAGTGCCAGTCGACGCTGAGACTGCGGAAGCGCAAACCATCATGACCCATGGGGGGTTTCCTATACAAAAGACTCCAATTTGGAGTCAGCATGGCACCAGGGATATTCCGGAGCTTATAGAACAATTACTACAAGGCATAAAAGGAGTGGTGCATATTTCAATGATGTCTTAGGTAGCAGTCAAAAACAAAAGCCAATTGGGGCCACCTCAGGGAGTCCTGCAGAAGTTTAAAAACGCAGGAAAAAGTAAAAAAGATAAGTGCAGCTATCCACTGAAAAAGTAGAGTTCCTGGGATACCTGTTGATAAAGACAGGATTCAACCCACAGAGAAAAGATTAAGCAATCAAGGAGCCCCAAGACCACAAATAAAACAGTTACAGGCTTTCCTAGGACTAATTAACTTTTACAATGTTTTTTTGCCACAAAAGGCACGAGTTGGAACCTCTGCATAGGTTATTCGACAAAACAGCCACCTGGTCCTGGGGAAGCGGGAAGAAGCCGCATTCTGGAAAATAAAAGATCTCACATCGGAATCAGTCCTCATCCAATACAGCGAAACCCTACCACTAACGATGACCTGTGACGCCTCTCCTTTCAGCATCGGAGCTATACTGAGCCATTACTCTGCCAGACAGAGAGAAGCACCGATTGCATACTTCTCTAAGACATTATCAAAGGCAGAAGGAACTATAGCCAGCTCGACAAGGAGGCACTAGCAGCGGTCACTGGCAGGAAGCGGTTTCACGAATACTGTACGGTAGGAACTTCACCCTTATCACTGATCACAAACACTTCTGGGATCCTGGCAGGAGAACAAGGCTACCCCTACATCTTGTCACCCAGATGACAAGGTGGTCCGAGATCTTGCCGCCTACAACTACCAACTAATACATCGCCCCAGGAAAAGCATCTCGCACGCCAATGCATTAAGCCATTTCCCCCTGCCAGACCAGAGGATGACCCAGCACCACCACATCCACCCTGCAAATAGAGACACTGCCAAACCTGCCAACAACGCGTCAGACATTGCTAGAGAGAAAATCAAAGACAGGAAACTGGCGTGGTTATGAGCTGGGTGGAAAAAGGGTGGCCGGAAACCGAGAGCAGTGACCAGTTTAAACCTTTCTGGAACGCGACAGACTGAACTATTTTCCACAAAGTGATGTATTTTATGGGGCGACAGAGTAGTGGTTCAGACATATTACAAACAAGAATATTACACATGTTGCACGAGAGACACCCAGTCATCGTAAAGATGAAATCCCGGGCCAGAAGCTACATTTGGTGGCCAGGATGGACAAAACCATCGAGACATGGGTGGCAACATGTGACAAATGTCAAAAATCCAGACCAAAACCCTCCCTCCACACCAACCCTCGAGTGGGAACACCCAGGGGCCCATGGTCAAGGGTCCACATAGACTTTGCAGGACCACAAAAGGACACACCTTTTTAATCACAGTTGACACTTACTCCAACTGGTTGGAGGTAAGCATTATGCAATCTACCACAACAGAGCAGTCATTAAAAAAAACTAACTAAACTTTTTGCCCCATGGTCTACGCAGACTGGCTAGTCTCTGACAACAGGCCACAATTCACGGCATTGGCTTCGAACAATTTCCCGCGGAATGGGCATACGGCATGCATTGACAGCACCCGCTCATCCGGCGGTGAACGAGCGGCAGACGAATGGTCAAATACACGAAAGATGCCCTAGAAAAAATGGATGCAGGAAGCATCATGAAAAAAAAAAAAAACTACAATAATACAACACATAACACCCAGCTCAAAAAACAAAAAAGCCCAGCAGAGCTCCTGATGGGAAGAAAACTCCGATCCCACCTAGACAGACTGCACCAACATGTAATTCCGAAAACCACCAGACTCGTCTAGCTGGTACCGCACATTTAATCTGGGAGACACTGTTTATGCCAAAAACTTTTCAGGGGACCCGCTCTGATACCTGCCAAGATACCCAGGTGACAGGTCCCTGGTCATACCGGCTGGAAATGGAGGATGGAAGGAATTGGAAACGACATATCGACCAACTAAGATCACGAACAACCTCCAACAATGCCAGCAAAACACAAACACAAAAAGACTTAAATAAAAAACTAGAGAGGGGAAGAAACCCCAAACAATTACCAAAAAGAAGGAGAAAATCCTCCCACAGCACAGCGGCAAACTGAACACGCCCAACCAACACAACTGAGAAGCTACCACAACACCAATAAATAGAAATAGAAAACAACAACACTTACCAGCAAACAATGGCAGCAGAAGAGAACCAGCAGAAGACGACCCACATGGAACCTCGCCTGGAAAAAGCAGCCAAGCCAGTTCAACCAGCCCTAAAAGACCGCTAGGAACAGAGAAGCTGACAACTCAACTGAGCAGTAGACCGGGTGGGAGTTGCAGCGAAAGGCCTGACTCATCCTTCCAGGCGGTTCCATGCAGAAGAGCAGGAGCGACAAAGATTCCATCCAAACCGGCTGAAGACCATGCAACAACTGAGTTGCGCAGGTCAAGTAGGCAGGTTAAAAGCCCCGCCCACCTACGCGACTACATCACGTAGGATGGACCAAACCAAGAGGGGAGGGGTGTTCCATATTAGCATTCTTGGAATACCCTCAAGTGATTGGTCAAGACGGACCGCACTGTGATTGGATGAAAGAACGACAGTGATTGGTCAGTAAAGAATCAACCGCGATTGACTGTGCTGATCGTGGGAGATTCTGAAAGCTGTCATTGGATGAGAGCCGCTGGCAAGCTCTATAAGAAGGGCTGCCACGGCTTGCAGGCCAAGCACAGATCTATATCTTTAATAAAGGGCTGAAGTTACGCTGGTCTCAAGTCTCTTTTTTTCCCGCGCTTCTACAGCCTCAGGCCTATCCTGTGAGCTTTCAATATTCATCCAATATTCCATTTCCCCTGCTAAAGTTCCCACAGGAGTTTTATTTTTTTACATGCAGTTAAAATTCTAGAGCTAGCCAATTCTCCTTTGGTGAGTGCTTTGGCTACCCAGTGACTCCATTCTAAGTACATGATGATAAATTATGTCTAATTTGTATAGAGTGTTTTTTTTTTCAGTTCAAGGCCTCATTTGGGTAATAACAATTAATTGCCACTATTTTACAGTTCTGGCAAAATAAAATCAAGTAACGGTACTTGCATTCCAATCCCTCGTGGGCACAAGAATATATCAAATGCAGAGTTCAGTGTAAAACTTAAAGAGCGTCCCTAGATTGTGTTGATTTTTTTCTTCGTAAGCACTGAGGAGAGGCAGCATTATCTTTGATAGAACATTGATTAATTGGACAATTAAAAAGAACACATATAGTGGAAGGTGTTAATTAACTTTTCTTGCTTGAACATGAAAAAAAATAGAGGACCCTATTTGGCAGCCAGATATAAGAAAGGCAGTCAGCAATAAAAAGGATCAAATGAAGCATAAGTAAGAGTAGAACCAGCAGAATATGTTTAATATGTTTACCTGATTAATTGCAAGGGGACGGAGTTTTGAGCCCACAATGAGTCAAAGCACAGAATGTTAGCTGCTCTCTTGTACACAATGGCATGATTAATTTTGAAAAGGCCACCGACAAACTTCCCATCCTACCTTCCCATAGCCTGTCCCACTTTCTCTTCTCTTATTTTTAAAACTACTCCCACCCCAAATCTCTGCAGCAGTACATTGGCTACTCCTATTTTTCCCCACAAGCATCTCATCTCAGATGCTATAATATCTCCTGGCAAGTTCCAGTCAGCAGAAACAAGGCAGCATAACTGTTTTTAGTGGAGATCACTTGAGACTAATAAACTATTGAAAAAGGGGAGGAAGAATGGCAGGATGGCTCCCACATCTCCAACTGGTACTGGTGGTGTCCACCAGATATATCCCTTTCCAGTCACAAAATTCCAGAATTGCAAGGCAGTAATGGTGATTGACCTCTGATAAATTAGCCATCAATAGACACCTAGACATAAATGATGTCTACACATACCATGCAAAAGAAGCAATCAACAAGCCAAAAAGGGAATAAAAAGTCCCAAACATCCTTACCAGCAATCCGTACCCAGATGAACATAGATTAACTCCAAGATTAATATCAGACCGATAATCAAGTCAACAATGCCCAGTCAAGGAACAGTTAGTGCTTGAAGTGCTTGCGTTGAAAAAAAGTGACTTATGACCATTTTTCACACTTACCACCCTTTCAGCATTCCCATGATCACGTGATCAAAATTCTGCTGTTTGGCAACTGACTCATTTTTTTATGACAGTTGCAGTGTCCCAGTGTTGTGTGGTCACCTTTTGCAACCTTCTGACTAGCAAAATCAGTGGGGACGCTAGATTCACTTAATAACCATGTTACTAACTTAACAGCTGCAGTGATTTGCTTAACAACTGTGGCAAGAAAAGTCATAAGATGGGACATAACTCACAACAAATGTCTCACTTAGCAACATAAATTTTGAGCTCAATTATGGTTTTAAGTCAAGGACTACCTATGTAAACAGAAATAGAGCAAAGGCTGGCTGTGTTGGTAGAATGGTCAGCAGTCTAGAACAGGCTTAGATGGGACTCAGTAAGTGGAACACAATGTCAGTGTTTGAAATGATACTTTTTGAAACTTATCACTGATAAGTATTACCACAAATGCCTAAATTTGTTGATAAGGTTTACAAACCATTCTATTCCAGAGTTCTAGGCAAATACACAAAATCAAAATCTAGGAACAATCCAAGGACTGGATTTTACAAAAAAAGAGAGGATGTACCGCAATAAAAAAAGAGAGAAAGAGAACTGTACACAACAATGATGTGGTTCTTACTCTACCTGTTCTGGAAAGCCAAGTTTTAATTGTTCTCTGGAAGGCCATAAGAATGGGGAAGGCATTTTTGCTTCAGGGATAAATTGTTGCCAATGAAGGGAGCATTCACCAAGGATGCCCATCTCCATGCCCTCCTTTCTATGTAAATGTCCTTGGGCAAAGTGCCTTTTTTGGAGGAATAATCAAAGGATTCGGATTCTTTGACAGAGATGGTTGATGTGGGAGTGGATTCTAAAGACACAACTTTTATCAGAACTATGAACAGGTGCAAGTTTTCCATCTTTACACAAATAAAGGACTCGCTTTCAGTCCCCTTTATTATGAGAGCTTGACAAAACATGCAAGGCTTTGACTGCCAAAATTGGGTAAATAGAGAAACCTCATTTGAAAACAAATGAAATTCTTGTACTTTAACCTTCATCTTCTTTCTAATAAATATTACTAGTTTTTTGAATTAACTGTTCCTTATCCAGATTCCAAAGAGGAAAACATGGCAGGTATGACTTAAAGGCAGAGAACTATGTGAAAGGCAGAGAACCACCAATTCAGAAGATGAGTATCCCCTTCTCATGGTCTTTGTAGAGAAGTTCTCCCCATGTTTTATTATTTGTAACCTGATTTAATCTTTTGGGGATCTCTCTTTTTCAGGGACACAATATTGCCTGAAGGCTGTAGAACCTCCTAACAAAGTTAAGCTGTGAGACAGTGTGGTTTTAAGTGACAAAACTATCTGATTCTAGGGGTATTTCATCTTTAAAGAAGGTCATAGTCACGAGGTCAAACTAATTTGGGAATCCTTTTTTGACTTTCCATTCCTGAGTAGCAGTTGTAGCAAGGAAGGCCTTTACACAACTCTATGTCTCCACTGAGCCTTCCTACAATGAGCTCTTTCTCTCAAGCACATTTTAATTTCTCCTTACATGGGACTTTTTTTTTTTGCTTTATTCCTTTTTTTGCTTTCTGATGACTTTTTAGCTTGCTGATGCCTCCACCCTCTCCTGCAGAGTGGAAGGATATATTCTACCAGTTCATCCAAATGACTAATGGATCCAGATGGATTCCACAGAGAAATTAGGCTTTTTTTTGGAGATGCGTAGGCAGTTCAACCAAGGTTTTAGTCTCTGCCTTGAATGGGTATGTGATGAAGGCTTTGGATTATATTGTGCTTGTGTGGCCTTTGCGCATCAATCAAGTGGTATTCTGGCTTTCTGAGCAGTTGAAATACTAGAAGAGACACTTACAGCCCTCAGGTGAGAACTTTGGCTTGAGTTTTGTTTGACTAGCCATTTGTTTATCTACTTGGCTATCCATGACATTCCCAGGCATCTTCTCAATTCTCTTTCTCTCCTGCTTTTTCAAATCCAGTTCCATAGAGTGTCATAGGGAAGCCCACTGCCTTCATGATTCTGATCTTTGTACCAAGAGACACATCTCTGCATCTGAACATCTTTCCCAAGGCCTTCACTGCCTCTCTACTTAGGCCTAGTTACTATGCATTTCATGATTGCTGATTCCTTTACTGCAGATTATTAAGATTAATTACATGCCATCAAGTCACTGTTAACTCTTAGCAACCAAACACCGTTTATTTCTATTCTTATTTACAAAAAAGGATGTGTAAACTGCTCAAAGTTGGTACCAACTGAACATAAATGAATAAACTGTACATTTGAAGAGGAACTCAAGATCCAGCGAATAAAAGGAACTTGTGTCTGGACAGCAAAAGAACTGAGATTGGTATTTCATTGGGTACTGGGATTCTATGGGACAATAATTCCAAATCTCACCTTTCTTGAACCAAGTCAAAGGCTACTTAACTGGGACTCCTTTCACAGAAAGAAGAGCAAATTCTTTTTTTAAAACCTCCCTGATAAAAAAAACAGGCTGGCAACTCAGAATAATGCATATTCAATAGGTGTTCTTGCTCGCATGATGTACTCAGCCATTTCCTGGGCCACTGCCACAACAACCATATGTCTTAATCTAATCGCATTGAGATAAGCATATCTGTTCACATAATATTCCAGTTCCCTGCTGCAAGGCAAGGCCAAGTGTTAAATTACCTTGAAAGCAAAATAATGGATGCTGGAAATTTTAGTATCCTCTTATATGTAGGGGTTGTTGGGGAAGGGGAAAAACTTTCTATGAACATGCCTAAAACAAGAAGCCATTCAAATATCTTATTAGGATTAGACAAATGAGGTACAATACAATTAGCTATAATACTTAGGGAATCTTAGTAACTATTATTGTGAGACAGTTTGATATAGCAGTGAAAGCAGCAGGCTAGAGATCAGGAGATTATAAATTCTAGCCCAGCTTCAGGCAAAAAGCCCACTGACTGATGCTGAGCTAGTCATTTTCTCTCAGCCCTAGAAAGTAGGCAAGGACACACTTCTGAAAAGTTGCCCAGAAAACTGCAGGGACTAGTTCAGACAATTGTCAGGAGTCAATATTGACTTGAAGGCATCTGTCTCTCTCTCAGATTTCATCAGAAATAAATTCAATATCACATCAACATCTTGAAACCCTATTTCTCTTTCAGCTTCTATTTCAGATTAACAGTTATATGAATACTGAATCCAAGTGGAACAATTGTAGGGCAAAAGCCAAACATATATGTGATCATTTCAAATATATCACATTTCCAGCATGAAAACAGAAAAAATATATCACATTTCCAGCATTTTAAAACAGAAAAAATATCAACAACTATGCCTTAGTGCTGTCTATGATGTTTTATGGGGGAAAAACTATCACAACTATGTACAAATCAAAATATAAGCCCAACAATAAAGCTGAAAATCAGGAAAATTAAACTCCTTATCTTTACAGGGAAGTCAGTTTAAATTTAAAAAAAACCTGGAGGGAGGATGGAATTTATTCATTCTATAAAAACTCTCTCAATGACTTATCATTATATTTCACATACTTATTCACTTCAAGGTCTTCTTCTTAATGTGTATATGTTTGTGTGCACATAATTTTAATTACATTTATTCTTTCCTATTGAGTCATAAGAATTTTTTTAACAATTTGTTTGTTATATCCCTCATAGAGAGATGAAATTCAGATATTTATTTATAAAGTCAGCATCATGACTTCAGCAATCATGACATTTGCTCAAAATAGCTTTCTGATTATTCTAAATAGTTTTCTGTGCTCCAGTAATGTTACATATTTTCCAGCATAGATATACTTTAGATTTTTGTTATGGGTTTAAAATAACATATTTTGTGAAATATATGTCAGGGTTGACATTTAATTCAGCCACAGGTCATGGCTGTGATTCATGTCATAACTAAATATTGAGCTTATGTGAATGCTAATTGTCTGTGGCACTTAGTAATTTAAATATAGCTTCTGGTTCTATTTTTAAAAGATGATTTTTGCAAAGATGAGACAATTCTAATATTGACTCAGGTGGAAGGATCCGATAATTTTTGTTATGGAGTTAAAATCAATGTTGAAATGTGTCTTATGTTCTCACCTTTTTAGGCAAATAGCAAGCCCTTCTTGGCATTTTATTTCTATCTAATTACAATGAAAGAACACATAATTCACCACTCTTATTTTTTATGCTATGTATATAGATGGCAGGATTGTTCTTTTTCTAAATCTGTCTAGAGACCAGAGAGTTTTATTCTGAAGCACATCCTTTTCATGTGCTGCACATTTAGAACTTACCTGTTTTCAGAAAATAAACTCTATATATCCAGAATCTTAGGCATTATTGGATGCCTTAATCATCAAGGAGCTAAGAATGTTTTGCTGTTTAGTTGGCTCTGATTAAGATATATTCAATTAGGTGTGCCAATGTGATGTGGTGGTTAAGATGTTGGAACCACAATGGGGAGACACCCTCAGTCATGGAAACTTGCTGGATGACTTTGAGCCCTCTCTCAGCCCAACCTTTCAAGGATTATTCTTGTGGGAGAAAGTGGAGGAAGAGATGGTATGTATGCTACCTTTTGCTGCTGGAGAAAAAGTGAGATATAAGAAACCAAGCAATGAATAAGTACCGCAGTAAAGTATGAAGCAAGTTTTATTCCAACTCAGATCATGGATCTATCACTGGCTACATATATATAAATAATGTGTCTCAAAGTTATTCATGCCAGTCTACATTCCATCAAATCTTCACCTCCTTTCAGGAATGCTTAAAATTTGTCAACAATTCTATCCAATTCTATCCAACAATTCTATCCAATGAAGTACATTATGATTTGATAAGGATGCTCTGTAATCAAGATTAAACAATTCATCGGTTAAATCAGTGAGAGATGCTAATGACTCTCCTTCCCAGGAGATTCCTTCAACTTTGAAAAAAGGACTATGAGGCCCTCATGAAAAAGAAGTGTTGAAAAGGCTGAATATGGAACACTGATTCAAACAGACCAAGAAAAAAAACACCACCATCATGGTTTGGTGCCATGTTTCCCATGTAATGTCAATACTCAATATCGGCATCGAAAATCTGAACTGGAATGTTCATTTAGCAATCACTTTCAGAAAAGAAACTGTGGTTTGTGCTCATGCTTGGCCTTTTCTGACACATTACCTGTTTGCTTCCAAACATCCCTTCAGACACTCTCATATTTATTATCTAAATAATAAATCACAAAGTGTCTGAATGGGATTTGATCATTCCAGAGTAGCTAACAATAAATCCTGAATGGGGGCTGCTATGCTGGGACTCATATTTACTCATGGATATAAATAATTACTATTGTGACAATTCTAAGCATGACTAAGTGTTGCCATGAAGCAATTCAAATGTATTAACAAATCTTAAATAAATACATATTTTGAAAAACAATAATTTATATTGTGCTGGAATATGGGGCAGAGTCACAGGAGAGAAGGGGTCTTTCCCAAGGAGCTAAGAAATAAATCAGCCTGGAATCCTTGGTATCCCAGAAGAGTCCCAGGGTGGACACCCCCCCTCAAGCAATTCACAGGGACTATATATCTAATATGTAGACAGATTGTGCTTTAGTCCGGGAAGAATCCAGTTTATGAGTTAACAGCAATAAAGAAACTAGTCTGAGTAGATCCAGGTTTCATTCTTGGTTCCTTGTGCCTGACAGTATATAGTACTAATTTCTTTCTTAAAGAAAAAAATATTATTGAAGCTTACTCTAAGCCACCTTCATTGATTTGAAGATGGCATTTTAGTCAATTTTCAGGAAAGGCTATGAAGGGCATTAAGAACTTCACTTTTTGATAAAACATATAGAAATGCTATATGAAAACATTTATGTTTGTTAAATATTCATGTAATAGTGACACAGTGAATTCCATTCCAACTCTGAAAGGAATCAGACATGATATTTTAGCTCTTCTATTATTTATCTTTTCTGTTAACAATATTGTTTCAGGCTCACACCAAATTTGATTTCCACCCCTGAATCTTGGCCCACAAATCAATTTCCATCCTTCTAGACACTGATGACATTGCATCTTGGGTTGTGTCCAGGAATGGCCTGCACCAAAACCTGTGGGATTTAAAATATCTTGTTCTTAAGATAAAAGCTGGAAATCAACCTTTGAAAATGATGACAGAAGCATCACAAAGAGCCAAACAGCTTGCATAACTGGAAATTCACAGATCATATACAAATTGAACTGGTCAAGATATACCTTGGAATTTATTTCAAATCTTCCACTGGTTGAAAAACAACAAATTCATGACCTTTTAGTACAGGCTGCTAATGCTAAAAACAAACCTGTTAAGCCATATGGGTAATAATTGTATCTCAGCCGTACAGCCGTAGTCAAACTATTAAATGCCAAGACCAGTTTTTTCATGCAGTTTTGCGCCTACAATACAGGGATGCATTTGCATTTTGAAGCAATTTTGTGAAAATTTTGGGAATCACTCTGTGTGCCCTCTCCTTTCATCACAGCAGGACAAATGTCATCTGTGCCTTGCTAAAGGCCCCAAAGAAACCCTGCAGCTGAAATACTGGTTGAAAGTAGTGTATGAAGATGAATTCTTAGCCCACCTCTCTTGGCTGATCAATTTCCCATTCTTGGAAGAAATAATTAGCTGCTGATTTGGGTTATTGTGGCCTCTGAACCCACACTTTATTCATTGTTTACTTTCAAAAAAGCTATAGGTGTGCTGACACATAAAATATTTTATTCAAATGGAATATTTTATTCAGATTTTCAAAACTCATCCTCCTAATCCTAAACTAATTTTTTCTTTTCTAAAAAAAATATCTCAAAAGTCTGTTAAAATGTGTGGGTCCAGAGTTTCCATACTGACTTATAATGTCCAATAGCATTTACTATTTCTTATGTTGATAATCTGCCTTCATCAACATTTTACTTTTTTGCTTTTTTTACATTCACTTCTTGACTCATTTTATCTCTTTTCTAATTTCTTACTATTCTTTGGGTCTGTGACCGTAATTTTTTTAAAATAGATTTCATTAAAAGATTTCACATGTATTAAAATATATTCAAAGAAAAATATATCAAATATGAAAAAGAAAAAAGAGACAAAGAAAAAAAGGAGATGTAAAAAAAAAGTAAAAGAACATAAAACATGTAAGAAGTGACTTCTGATTTTCTTCTTGGCATTTATACAATTGTAATCAAACCTCTCCCTCTAAAGTTGCATCATAATTCCCTTCTTTCTATAATTTTTTCTTTCTAATCCTCAAAGCCATATGTCACAAAATCATTAACTTTTTTTACACATAAAGAAAACATGACTCTCAGAATAAGCATTTATAGAAGAAAAACAACAGGCAAAGATAAATGACTAATGGCAGAACAATACAGTTATCAACAGTTTTCCTATTTAGTTACCAGCAAAAGTTCAAGTAGATAAAAATACTTATGATATGGAGCAAAATAAGACAGAAATTTGAACTGCAACTATGTCCTGATGATGGCATGTAATTGTTAAAATATATACACTTTTGTTGAAATTTGAAATAGATGAAGAATAGGTTATTTATAATAAATGGGCTAATAGTTATACAGATGGTTCAATGGTAAAATATGTGGTCTAAAAGATTGAAATTTACACTGCATTTAAGAAAAAAATGATAAAATAATATATTGTTGGTACATAATACCAAAGTAATTATCTAGAATGTATGAAGGCTTTCAAATGGAAATGTAAATTGTATGAAGGGACATTTTATCATGTTTGGTGGACATGTAAAAAAGCTAAAAAAATAGAGTCAATATATACATTGGTAAAGAATTTTAAAGATTAATATTCAATTAAAGCCAGAACTTTTTATTTTAGGGCTGATATATATATATATATATACAGTTAGAATCATGAAATATTATTTCAGGATATGATTACTGTGGTAACATTGTTACCACAGTAACAATGTAACAATTGTTATGCACAAAGATGGAACAATCGGGCATTACCCATCAAGGAGGAATGATTGGTGAAAATGACAGAACTTGCTGAGATAACCAAACTGACTTCTTTGATAAGAGAAAGGTCATTATTGACACTCATCAATAAGGGGAGACTCCTTATAGACTTTTTGGGACTATGACTGTGAACTTAATAAACTACAAGATCATACGTGAAGTTCATAATGGGATGTTTTGTATATATTACTAATCAAATTCTGTACCTGTCAACAGTGGTGTCCCCCAAGGCAGTGTTCTAGGACCAACTCTTTTCATACTCTACATAACATAAATGACTCTGTGATCATATTAAGAGCAACTGCGTTCTCTTCGCTAATGATGTAAAACTATTCAACACCACAGAAATACTGCTACCCTTCAAGACCTCGACTATGTATCAGAACGGTCAAACAAATGGCAACTTCAAATCTCAACAAATAAATGCTCTGTCCTACATATTGGCAAAAAAAATATCAGAAAATAAAATACAGACTGAATAGTCAAGACCTTGTTGATGATCCAAACTCTGTCAAGGATCTTGGAGTACTCATCTCTAATGCTCTAAGTGCTAAAGCCCACTGTAACTACATAGCCAAAAGGCATTAAGAGTTGTTAACCTAATCTTACATAGCTTTTTCTCTGGTAATATTACACTAATAACTAGAGCATACAAAACATTTGCTAGACCAATACTCAAATACAGCTCATCAGTCTGGAACCCACATTACGTATCTGATATTAACACAGTTGAGAAAGTCCAGAAATATTTCACAAGAAGAGTTTTTCACTCCTCTACTCGTTGCAGAATACCTTATGCCACCAGACTTGAAATTCTAGACATAGACAACCTACAATTATGCCGCCTTCGTACAATCTAAGTATAGTGTATAAAATCATACATTGCAATGTCCTACCTGTCAATGAATACTTCAGCTTCAACCATAACAACACAAGAGCAAAAATAAGATACAAACTCAAGGTTACCGCACCAAACTTGATTGCAGGAAATACGACATCAGCAACAGAGTGGTCAATGTCTGGAATACTCTACCTGACTCTGGGTTTCCTTCCCCCAAACCCCAAAAACTTTAACCTTAGACTGTCTACTATTGACCTCACCCCTTTCATAAGAGGTCTGTAGGGGCATGCATAAGTGCACCAATGTGCCTACCATCCCTGTCCTATTCTTTTATTTTTCTTGTATGTATCCATGTATTCATAACTATGTTTATACCTATTATCTTGTAAGCAATTGACAAAAATAAATAAATAAATAAAATAAAATCATATATTGGTGTCTTTGGTGTTTAAAATAGCAGACCTACTTGCAGAGATTTTCTTCCTCTTTGGGCAATAGGATTGTGCAAGAGCTCATGGCATAACCCATTTCTCATATCCAGAAGGGTTACAGCATCCCTGCACACTCTTAGTTAAAAGATGAAATACCAGCTGTCATAAGGATGTATTCAGTTGATTGCTCTGCTACTCAATGTTGACAAAATTGATTGGAGAGATGAATGATCTTACCTCAAGGACGGTTTTTCCTATGCTTGGTCTTTGATTTTGCTAAAGTGGGCTGAGAGTTGGGCTGGGGGAAAGCTTTGAGGAAAGAACTATTTCTGGTAAGTAATTTCAAGTTGAAAAATCACATTCTATGGTAACATATTTACTTTATTTAGTACAAAATATAACTTCGACCAACAGCAGTATCTTCTACATAAATAGATCTACTAATGATTTCATAATTTCAATTAGATTTTGCCCACATCACTTATCTTTTAATTACTTTTGTGCCAGCCACCATATATTTAACATAATTATACTATATGATTTTGTATATATTTAAAAATACCCAGTTGATTGCTTTGACTTTCTGACCGACAAGACTTTTGCAAAGTCTTGCAAAAGTCAGTATAATTTCTCCAATTATTTTAGAGAATATGCAAGAACTGCAGCATAATAAAGAGTTTTGGGACCCTGTTCAACTCCTGATGTTTACAATACTTGAGGCATGATTACTTAATGTCCCAATAGAGACACTGAAATCCTAACCACCATTAGCTTGTGAATGAACGCTTAAATTTGTAGCTGAATTAAAGTGATTCAGCAAGCAATTTCTTACATTTGTATTTCAATCCAAACTTCAAAACAAAAGAGATTCCCGATTTTGCCATGCAACTGATGTTAATTCTATTTACAAATCAATTCAGGGGTATGATAGAAAATGAAAATAAAGTAGAAAATTTACTCAGCTATAATTCAGCTGAGAATTCATGACTGAAATAAAGTGGACATGCCTGATACAAGAATAGTATTTCTTTGAAAATGTTCAACACCCCAGTTCTACTACTCCTGCTGTTGTAATAAGGCAAGTTTATCAGATAAGGAAAATAACTCTCTCTCCCTCTCAGTCTCTCTTTTCAACACAAGCAAAAGTATTTAAGACAGAAAAGTTTAAGAAACAGATTTTAATGACAAGTAGATTTGCTCAACTAAACATACTGATTATATTTTAACATTATCAGGAAGCATTCATGATCTGGAAAGTGTGTGAACATGAACTATTTGGGTGCTCCAAAACACTCTCCTGTTTGCAAACCTTGAAATAAACATTATGATAAACAAGGAAAACTTTCTCTTGAACTGATAGCACCCTGAGTGGCTGCCATTTTGATTGCAGGAGCTCTCCAGCTGTTATGGAGCACATAGCTTAACCCATACAACTTGTCTTTTAGCTAAATAAGCACTTGGCCATAAGGCTAAAGTTAAAGATATAAATCCTGTATCAGAGAAATGAAATCTATTTTGGAGAATAAAAACAGCTGGCTTCCCAGAAAAAAAAAAGCTGGCTAGAGATACTGAAGATTTATTTAGGATAGTCATCATACTTTTTCAGGATTCGGCAAATAAACTTGGAAGGGCACTGACATCTCCATGAGAGTTTTCTTTCAGTACCTATTAACAGAGAAAAAAAATATAGAAACTGTAGGAATGATAGGGGAAACAGCTGTTTCCTGAAGCCAGCAATTATTCCAACAATTTTGAAGTGCTTCAGCAAGAACACCAATGATCACATCCTTTTGCTGGAAGCTCAGGCTCTGTCAGTGTGAGATCTCTTTAGGATAAAAGTATGGTCTTTTATCCTATATACATCACCAAGAATAAATAGTCATGGATACCTTGTAATTCAGCATGGGTGGAGCCTACATGAATTTGGTGTAGTAGTGAAGGCATCAAATGAAAAACCAGGAAACCAAGAGTTCTAATTCTACCTTAGTGGAAATCTTGCCAAGAAAATTGCAGGGTCTTGGTCAAGGCAGTCACTGAAGCCAACACTCATTTGAATGTGCGTACGTGTTTATGCATGTAAAACACACAGCCTGTAATAGACATATAGGCTTATGTTAAATGGATTCTTTGAATTTCACATGTGCATTTCAAAGTTAGAATGGGAAGGTACAAAAGCAGTTTCAGGTCTTGGCATTTATCATATTAGGATTTTATTGGAACTAAGTTTAATGTTGGGAACTGGGCTCATTTTAAACCCAACAGAAAGGGGTGGGATTCTCCCAGTGTAACAACCGGTTCGCTAATTGCGTGCTTTGCTGCGTGCACAGCTATTGCAATTATTTACTTTCAATGTTACTTCAGGGAAGTAACATAGCTGAGGCACGGTAATCTGCTCTGCCATGCAAATCAGCTGAGCAAATATGTGAGTACAGTGCAGGGGCTGGCAGGCCCACATCAAATTGGTTCAGAGCCACCTGATCATCGCAGCTAGAAGTTCGCCCAAACTGGTCCGCATCAGGAGAATCCCACCCCTGCCAACAGGGTATATTACTGTTTTAATAATGCAATATTTGTGTGTTTTAATGGATGTGGGAGTTGTATTTTATTCCTTGGGGTATGATTGTGTAATCCAGGTCATGGTGGTTATATCCAACCATTATGAAGAAACCGAGTCCTGGTTCAAAGTTATGTTCTCTTTCCAACGTGGCAGATTGAATCTTCCTGCTTTTGGTGTAACACGTGAGCAACAAATGTTGGGCAATAGCTGCACACTCCTTTGCAAAGGTGATATAGAAGCCATCTTCAGTGCAACCTTTCCCACTATGGTTCCCTCAAAATCTGTGAAATTACCACTATTGTAATTCCTACTTGTTATGGGATCTTGCGAGTCAAAATCCAACATACTGTACTGGTAGGCCATAGACTGGACAAAGCTGATTTAAGCTGTCATTCAAGTACTCTAACTTTATCATTGTTTTTATTTACTATTTTACTTTACTGAACAAACTTTTTTTTTTCCCAGTTGTTTCTTTTAAGCTTCTTCTGAGTGAGTTTTTACAGCCACTATCTATGTCTTTCCGTTCAGAAACATTTATGTTAATTCTTCTCTAAGGAAACACATTTGGATAAAGAAATGTTTCACTTCTCACCCAAAGCACCACTTGAATTTTATGCAGTTGAGCCATGTTGCTGTTTTTGATTTGATTCTCAAATGTATGATGTTCTGGAAAATAGCAATTTTCAGAGTACTGTGTACCAGCGGAATATTTGGTTGTTAGTTTGAAGAATTGTATTTGTATCTTATCCAAACATTCTTTGGTGGTGGTGGGAAATAATACTCCCTTAGGCATAAAATGAAGAGGATGGTAAGAAGGACTATGAATATTGATGGAAATTCTTTGGATTACTGAGAAAAATATACTGTAGTTCTGAAAACCCTTCTATTAGAATTGAAAGGCACCCAATCTAAAGAAATGTGGTCTGGACCACAAAAGCGTTTTAATGCATTAATTTTGGTAGCATTTGACCAGCAAAGTGAACTAAATTGTTACTGCAAAAACTATGCATCACCATTGGTAGGTTAGGAATAGGATGGTGTGAGAGCAACATCTACACAAATTGCAACTGAGATTGAACAAACCAAAAGGGCTCAATCTATTCAACTCACAGAGGAAGCTGCTTTATTGAGGATGAAGAGTTTTATATTTTAACAATCCCAAAACTGGGCTGTCATCTGTGAAATCCTACTATTCAAAACTCAGCTGAAAGCCTCAGCTATTCATCTATATTAATAAAATGCACAGGAAGCATTTGAAGCAATTAGAAAGAATACTAATTGGTGGATAGGAAATACTATTATTTATCTATGGTGTTATCGAATTATAGGGTTAGAAAGGATCTTGTGGGTTTTCTAATCTAGCCTCCTGCCCAGTACAGGAATCTCATACCATTATTTAAGGTCTTTAGTGCATTGTTACAACAAAATATGTTTCCATTATTTAAGTTGTCAGTATCTTTTATCCATCACTCAATATCTTCTGCAGCAAAAGAGGTGGTTTAACAGAATGATTCTGTAGCCCTCATTACTATCACTATGCCAGTTGGTTGCAAATACAAAGCTAGCATCTAAAATAGTTATGTGCATTTTGTTTGTTAAATTGGGTCAAAAATTTGGGAATCACCCTTTTATGGGAATATCCCCAAGCATTTTGGAAGCCCAGAAAAATTATAGTGTCTTTATCTACAATTACTGACGTTTAGTAGTGGGCTTCACATGAGCTGCAGTAAGTTTTATCACATTTGCATATTTTCATCAGCACAGAGGACTGTGTCCACCCTGACACTAATTTTCATAAGAGCATCTCCTCCCTCCAAAGCTGTCAGCCTTAACAATTACTTTTCATCAGTGTCATCTTGCTCATAGGAGAGGTCAACAAAACTTGTGAGTTGAGCTTGCTACCCTACCATTAATCCTACATAAATATAAAATAGAACAGGCTGAACAGAAATAAATTGAAACTCACCATGTCCTTTCATTTGCATAATAGAAAGTGTTATGTGGACTTCAGGGAAGAATGGTGAATTGAAGATGGCTCTGGTAAAAGCAGAACCAATGACCACAGTAAATAGACTACCTCCTCATAGTTCTTCTCTGGACAAGGCGATACTTGAGGTTGTTCACAAGCGCTCCAGACAATTGCTCCTCATGAGGAGACAGCAGTCTCCAGTGGATTTAGAGCTCTGGGAGATGAGGCAAAGCCATTCAAACTTGAATTGTTGCCTTTCAAAAGGATTCACATACTTCCACCCTTTTCAAAAACTGCTGGTTAACGATTTTTCAGCTATTAGGAATCTTTGGATCAATTAATTTTACAGCATTGGGTTATTTTCTATCAATCCTTGGTGAAAGAAGTTTTACATACAAATTTAAGGACTTTTTTTTAATATACAGAACAACAGAATGGAACAACGTATCTTTGTGTTGGATGTATTGGAAGGTATTTTTGAACAATGGACCCAATGTCTGCCTCGATAAATCATCTGTATTTAAGATATTCAGGAAGGAAAAAGAACAAATTTTATTGGACAGAACTGAAACTGATATGAAATTAGATTTCAGAATGACAAGTTATAAAAATGATATGGAAAATGATACTGCATTGAATATACAAATTAAAATTGCTGTCTTAATAATTAAAAGAAATATGCAAATAATAAACCAAAAGAATGACCTTGAAAACTTTCCTATATCCAATTCACACAAGAGACTTGTTAAAAGTTATGAAGGAGTTTGTGAGGAGGAACAAAGAAAAAATGAAATAAGACCAAGTTCTGGGACAATATTTGAATGGACTAAAATCAATATTTGTCTGTGGAGTTTCTCAATTACCCAGGTCATATTTTGAGCTTAAGTTGCTGGATGAAGTTGCCTTTCCCATCACTATTTTCCAAATGTTGTTATAACAACCACATGTTCCTTACACCTTGTTGCCCCTCATTGATTTCCAGTGTTCTCAGAAGTGGAGATGGGATATTTTCAGATCCCTGGGATAAATTGATGAAGAGTAAAATCTCAAATGCTACTTGTAATCAGATATAAAATGGAACAGTGGCCTTGTCATTGCTTGGATTGTTTTTGATCTGTAGAAAGCCAGAACATTTCCTTTAAACATCAATATAAAGAGCAGCATGTAATCATTCTCTGATACTACTAACCTTCAAAGCAAATGATTCTACAGCAAACTATTTTTCGCTAGAACTCTTTATCAAAGAGAAATACCCGTTAGTGAATTCAAGGTGCTTGATAAAACAGTGAAGATGGGTATATGGTCAATGATCCAGATGGCACTTACCTTGACTTATATGATTGGCATCTTAAGCATTGTGAACCTTTTGTATATAAGCTCAATCTCCAGGTATGTATCAATCTTCAGCTCAGAATTACATTTTTGTTTCTGCTTGTTCTTCCATCTATAGCTTTATCTTGCTTATGAAGACTGTAATAAGTTCCACTTACTGAGTAGGAGCAATGACACAGTCACAACCAGATGCAGATATGCAACAAATAAATTCTAATTAATTGGAATTGGGTCTAAACACTGAGCCCTAATGAGGCTAAAAAAAGTGAATGATAATAACGCTCATTAATGTAAGGAAAATAACGTAGGAAGAGTTATATGAGCCAATTGGAAGCACTAAGGAAATAAAAGAGGAAAAAAGAAGAAAAAAAACTTTATTCTGTATCATATATTTTTGAACAGAAATATAATCAACTATGATCAGCAAAAAAAATGGATGCTGGGAAATAAAAAAAGATGAGCAAAAGTTACATAATTTCATGTTTAGGCAAATAAGAAATAAATTCTGGACAACAGAAAAAAATTGCCAAAAATTTTGCATATGCATATATTTAAATCTATTTTTACAACTCAGTGAGCATTTACAACTGTTTTGATCTTTCGCAGTAAACATGAAAAATAAAGAAGAATGAAAAGGGAACTACTTTTCATGGCTGAGATGTCCATATTTATTTTTTCCCCATAGGCATTAAAATGGCAGTGAAGAATTCTGGGAAAGAGGCAAAGAATGAGAAAGGTGGAGATATATTTGACTGAAGTTTGTGCTTCAAAAGTACACTATTTGTTTTAAAAACCAAATGATATTTATTTATAACAATCAATTCCATATGTGTTCTTTCTTTCTCTGGCTAAATTGTCAATATTTGAAATCAGTCTTAAAATGACACATGGCATTAAAATGATGGCACTTCTAACCAATGTGGCATTTCCATATTTACAACAACTAAAAAGAAATTTACAAGACATGATAGCATACAATCTTGACATTTAGTAATAGCGAAAAAACAAAATGGCATCTGGGTTTTTTCTGTACAACTATGAGAATAAGACTTCTATTCACATTTTTAAAAAAAAAATCATCTGTAATTTGATCTGATCTACACATTTCCCAAATCCATTTCCCTCAGTTCTCCAACCTTTCATCACGTTGCCCACACCTTCACCGAACTACAGGAACTACAAGTAATGAGATCTAAAATCTAAACAGAGCAAATCTCCTCTCTTTCCAATTTCTCTCCCATCATCCTGATTATTAAAACTCGTCCTTCTTTCCTTCTTTGTAATTCACTTTCACACTTCTCCCTCAAAACAATGAAACCTTTACTCAACTTCTTCTCAAGCAAAGTTAGAAAGAAACTGTATGATTTATGAATGCTACACCCAAGAGTCAGGGGACCCAGGATATTGTTCTGTTCTGTAAGAAGGTCGTCTGGTAGAATAGAAATCGACATAGTTTGTGGTTGATTTCAGTCCATACTGTGTTGCGTAATCCGTAGAAGCTGGGAAGTGAACCCGATCATCAAAATATGGGTCTTCGTAACTATGTGGGGATTGCAAATATAACCTATATGCATCGTAATGCTTTCTGTTGGAATCATCTTGACTGTAGTACAAGTGCTGATGCTATTTGGAAAATAAAATAAAAGCACAAGCAACATTATTCATTTTCTTAGAACTATACAACAGATTTCCATGCATAGAGAAGTAGCAGTAAATTAGTCATATAAGAGTTCTGTGATGACATTTCTACAGTGAGAAATAATGTTTATCAAATCTTGCAGTTTATTTTTATTAGCCTTTTTTAGATCCACTTTCAAGAAGGCCAACAATGAGCCTGTATAATTTGCAGTATGATGAGTTAGCTTACAAGTACAGTGTGTATATAAAATAATACTTTTGATCTGGTATTTGAGCCCGAGCATCTGTGGAGTCAAGAGACAGTTTCTTAATCAAGTATGAAGATTATGGTGATTATGCATGGTTCAATCTTTAAATAACAGTATTTTCATTTTTTGTCCTCCCTAATGAGGATAGAGATAACCAACAGGAGATATTTATTCTTAGGAAACTGACTGCAGCCCATCTCAATCAGACACTTTCTTTGTTATTTAATGAAACATACTTAAACTACTCTTCTGAGAAACATGGTGGCTCACGTGGTTAGGATGTGGCTGAAGGTTTAGCAAGCCCATGTTTGAGACCTGAGTGCTGCCATTGAGCTCCCGTCCTTCACTCCAGCTCCTGCCAGGAATATGAAAGGAGCCCCCAACCAGGAGTCCCCTGGATAATGGTGATGTTATGAGCTAACCCTTTCAACCCAGAAGTGCCTTGGTGCTTCTCTCACAAGTGCTATGCTAATGAGTCTCTTACACTTTTTTCAATGTTTTCTTCATGACAAAGTTGCAGTCTCCATTCAATACTTGTCCCATTGCCTATTCATTTGAAACTACTAGAATGCTGCAAATGCATTATTTTCTCTCTTGTACAAATTTTGTTTGAGTACCATACACAAACTACTATCATCTTTAGATAAATCATTCACCTATCTACAAACTTCTATCTTTGATTATCCCCAGAGAAGAGCTGCTTTTTTATTATTAGTTTGTACTTTTCTCACAATTCCTGGAAATTCAAAATCGTAAGAATTGTGTCCTGCATTCGAAAAAGGTTTATTACTATGAATATAGATAGAAAATCAAAGTGCCATATTGTTTTTTCAGCTGTTCCACTAGTAAGCTCATACACTAGCATCTAATCAACCTCCTGCTAAAGGCATTTTTCTGTATTGAGGATTTAGTTCTATGACATTTTTCATTCTTTGCTAATTGCAAATCTTGTCATGCAATTGATTTTATAATTTTTCTTTTCCTAGTGGCACATTTTCAGGATGTGATTAATTCTGCCTCTGTAGGAAAAATTATTGTGCATGTATATGCCACCTGATGTGCAAATATTGCATATATACTCTCAGTGAAGATAGCAATAGCACTTAGACCAGAGATGGCAAACTGGATTTCTTCGAGGATCGGATCAGCACTGTACTTTTCTGTGGGCTGGCTGGGGGGACAGGCAGGGGAAGATGGGATGGATGCCTCCTGCATCCTGCTGCAGGATCCTGTCCAGGCCAAAAATAGGGTGATGTGGGGGGGAAGGCAGAGCACAGACCCCCCCGTGCCCCATTTTGGCTGCCAGAGGCACCACGGGCCTGCTCTTTGCTATTTCCAGGCTGGCCCCATGGGCCTTGAGTTTGACACTCCTGACTATATTGAGTTTGACACTCCTGATGTATATACCGCTTCACAGTGCTTTACAGCCCTCTCTAAGCAGTTTACAGAATCAGCATATTGCCCCCAACAATCTGTATCATTTTATTGACCTCAGAAGGATGGAAGGTTGAGTCAACGGGAATCAAATTGCTGAACTGCTAGCAGCTGGGAATCAGCAGAAGTAGCCTTCAGTACTGCACTCTAACCACAGTGCCACCATGGCTCTTTCATACTCCTTTCATGTTCCACATTCCATTCTGGTATACCCATGGCTCCTTGGTTTTTATTTGTCTAAGTATTATTTGGAATGTCATTTTGCTTTTACTTATCAGTCTCATTTCTTAAAGTACAGAGATGTTTAGGACCTTGTTTCATCTACTGCCCTATCATGTTGGCCAGAGCTTTTTTTGGAGGGACGAGTAAATACATTTATATTCCTGTGCTCGTGGATATTTCTGGGGAACAAATCTTTTCTTCATAAAATTGGACAATTTTGCATGATTTCTCAGGATAATGCCCTGTTTAATGTCCTTAGATTACCACAATGCCATTAACATAGAAAGCGCCCTCACTGGGATACAAACCGACCATCTTTAGAATAAGCTTCCACACCTTACCTGTAGGCGCCGATTTTGGTCCCTTGCTGGTGAGGAATAGGAACTGATATAAATTGGCGAAGGTTTACTTGACCCTATAGGTAAATAGCAGTATTGTATCAAAACCAAATGTCATGCCAATTGATTATTTTATGCTTTATTGAAAGAACAAACAACTTTTCAATCAATACATAAAAAGTAAGCTGATTTGATATCAGAAAAGATCCACTGGCATCAATACATTATTTTGGAAGCTATTTTATAGCTGCTTAGCAAATACAACCTTAACTTGCTTACACTATGCTTTGCCGATCCCGACCCTTGAACTTTCATAAATAAAGAAGTTAAATAGAGAGAATAATTTACATTTCTGCTTTCAGTTTCATTTTACTGGGCTCTTACCAGTATAGATGTCTTTATGTGTAATCCCATCACCTTGGCTGTTATAATATTGCATAGAAGTCTGGGTTCTATCATATTCGGAATGAGGGTCTCTAATTCCCAAGAGTGCTGGTGAGGAAGATGTGCTGCCAACTGAGGAAAAGAAGGAGGCAGAGAGATGGGATCAAAACAAGAAGAGAGTATCAGATCCGTTCAGAAACTATACAGCTGCTTGATAATAATTAATTATTTGACTCGTGACAAAAAGAGGGCAACAAGTGTTTATCTGACAATATTAATTGTGATCTTCTGGAAGAGAGACTTTGCAGACTCAGTGCAGCAAGTAATCCATAAAGATTAGAAATATGATGACCCAGTCCAAATCTTAACTTCAAACCCCAACTTGAGCAGTTTATTGGTAGAATGTACCTGTGAAAGTTCCAGAAAAGAACTTCCCATTTCAGTGGGAAATAAATAAATATAAAATTTATATCTGAATACCAGACAATGATAAGCATCAAGTAACACTTATTTCTGCCACTCTTTCACCTCCAGTCTAGTGTATCTAATACCACATATGTGTTGCAGCATCTTTTGGAAGTCACATAGCTTCATCTTGGCAGCTGGCAAGAAACTGAACAGATAAGAAATTGAACCAAGGGCCATTCAAATGCTAAATTTGTACTCCAAGAGTTCCAGCACGAATTATTGTTTGGGTTTAACTCTTTTTGATTGTGTTAGATTGCTTTATAAGTCATCTTGGAGAGAATTTGATTAAAAGTTTATAGTCTATCCTTAATTGATTTTGTCATATCAAAATCAAGTCAGGAAAGATAGCTTCAACTGTATAGGAGAAGAGAGGCTGACAGAACAATTTTCTAAAGTTTCAGAAGATGTGTGCAGAACCCATTTGGTTAATGAATATCAAGTTTGGCACATGCAAGAAAGTTGATTGACTGACCAGACTGAATAATAGGTGACATCTGCTGATTTGCTGTAGACAAGGAAGGATGTGACTTGAATCTGTCACGCTCAAGTGTTGACACAGGAGTAATAAAATGATTTTGATTCCAGCCATCCTGTGGAAAAAGGAAAAGAAGGTCACACGATAAATACATTCCATTTAATTAAGAGAATTGTTTAGACTTCATTATGGTATTGAATCTTAATGAATATGATCTTTGTGAAAAGAGCAATTTGATATGTTACCTTTTTATAAATGCTACGGAGATCACGATATTGCCATAATGTGTTGAGCACCTGGGCTGCTGCCTTGACAACCTTTAGTGATGATCTAAGAAGAAAAGATGTATCAGACATACCCACACTTCACAGTGGGTGGCATCCAGTGCTAAGTTACCATTAGTTAAGTTTCCTTTAACACAATGGGAAGGCAATAATTTCCCCCTTGCATTCCAAAATCTCACTCTGAAAGCAGAGCCTGCAGCTCTGAAAGTGAGAAGTCCTATTAACCTAACAGGGTTCTGCTAGCAACATTCCTTGACTGAAAATTAATTTCTGTTTTACATGAACCATAATCCATTTGAAAGAAAATCAGTATGTTATGATCAAAGTAACTATCAGCAACAAATAAATAACTGGATAAATTGGAAAGGGATCTTTTTTGCCATGTATATGTATACATTCAAACTAAATTTCTCTATGTCATATATGTGTGTGTGTATGTATGTGGGTATATGCATAATGGTTATCTTTTGAGAGCTGAACATTAA
Source organism: Laticauda laticaudata (assembly GCA_004320025.1). Lineage (NCBI taxonomy): Eukaryota > Metazoa > Chordata > Lepidosauria > Squamata > Elapidae > Laticauda > Laticauda laticaudata. Next base: position 28,391 of record BHFT01039335.1, read on the forward strand.
CAACATTTCATTTTAATGTATGCTGATTAGAGTACATTTCAAGTGACAATAAAGATCCTATCCTATCTCCCGATAAAACAAACAGGTTATTACACACAGATACCAAAGGACATTGATTATACACATGGGGAAAAAATGAGAAGTCAACCGAGTACACCCCTTTTCCTATGTACACAGCTTTTCATTTTTAAGAGATTAAAGTGCATAAAGGCTGTAAATAATTGATAGGTTAATAGAGAACTTATTTCATATGCTGATCCTTTTTGGATAGCATGATATGTGTGTTTCATACTGTATCACAAAACCTTGCAACAATTATGCCAACATACTGTGATGTTTATTTCAAAACCACCTGGTGTAGGGAGTGAGACTGGCATGAACAGGTGTGCTTTCCTGATCTATCCAGATGTGTTCTTTATTTACGGAATGGCTATGGCATGGTTAAAGTATCTAGGAAGAATTAATCTAAGTGATTAAGAGAGGAAGACAAATATCCATTAAATCACCTGTAAGAAATGAACCTCTTTATAGACCTAATGAGGAAAGAAACTATATGCTAGCCAGCATAATCTGGAGAATGCTTGATCAGGATGAGGGACTCCAAGTTACCAAAGGGATATGAGATTCTTTTCTATATTTACACTTCTCTGTTGGATGATGCCGGGCCTTGTTTAATTTCCTTGCCTATGAATATTTTCTATTTAATGGTTTTTGGTTAAAGTTACCCTTTTGCTGGGCTTTACATTTAGGCTTAACATTTGTGTTTTTATATGTGTGTTTATTGCTTTCAAGTCCACAAAATGCAAAATGCAGTGTTATTTAAATTTGGGTATTTCTGGATGAGAGGTTTTTCTTTTTTTTTATGTGGAGATTTCCATGAATGGTTTGAGTATGTAGCCATTCCAAATAAAAACAGCAGGGTTGGGCTTTCATTAGAAGAAACAAGCTTGAATGTATCACACTTCATTTAAAAGTGTCTTAGTTACCAATCCATTTACAAGCCCAGTTAAAGATGCGGGTTTGGCTGACAGGATGTGAGTTCTGAGCAGCTCCTTCCATATAAGCTGAAGGCAACAATTTTCAAATTAGTGTCCGTGTCCCTCAAGCGGGCCACAAAAGGACCACTGTCATCTCCCTGCATTCACCATCAGCCAGCTGGTGGGGCACAACACACCATTTCAATCCCTACCTCTCCCTGCCAATGCAACTGTAATTATCATTCAGTGAAAAATGGTATTATGTATGAACATGTAGGCAGGGGTTATTCTTTTAACTTGGAGATCCATGCACTTTTCAAATGTTTCTTTGGGATTCACATTCAAAGTTTAACAAACACTGGTCTAATTGTTTATGGAAATCAGGGTCCCTATCAGTGACGATTTTAAACATGATTTTTCTTTCCTTGAATTTTACTTTCCTTATCCTCTTTTATTTTGTTGTATTTGGTTTGATTTTCCTTATGTGATTGGAACATGAACACAGTGCCATTGATTTATTTATATTTTCCTTATATCCTTCCTTCCTTCCTTCCTTCCTTCCTTCCTTCCTTCCTTCCTTCCTTCCTTCCTTCCTTTCACACAGTATTCTGCTCTGCCCCCAAGAATCTGAACTACTAAAAGTGACTATGATAGAAACATAATTCAAAGCCCTAGTAATAAGAATGAAATATTTTTTAAAAATTATATAATACAATTTAAAAAACAATCTCAGGCACCAATCTTATGATCTACAAATACTTATTAAAGAGGCAGGCCAAGATTTAATTCTTCTGAGTATTGGAGACAAAAGAGACACAGTGACTGTGAAAAAACACCTACTTTCACACCATTCCCTGTAATCTGATGAGGAGAGCCCCAGACATCTCCTTAAAGGTTAATCAGATAAAATTGGTAGATTCTGCCTCAAGTAGGCAGCTCTGAAGGTAAATCTAGATCTGTGCATATAAAGCTTTACAGGTAATAACTGGAAGCAAGCAGATAACTAATGCAGTACCTGAAGGATCAATGTTACATGATCAAACCAGCGTTTACTTTAGGAATTTCATAATTCAACTGAAATGTACTTTTATGCACTTTGACAAATATAATGGCTAAAAAATATACTCACACTTCTAAATAATCAAGATTGCACAGGCTGTCATTATTGACTAGCGTGGGGCAACAAAATTGCATACAAAAATGTGCCGAATTAGGGCCCTTGGCTTTGACTGGCAAATGCTTATGTAAAAATTCTTTTTGACAAACCTCATGCCATTTCAGGAGAATCCCACAACCCCAGGAACAATTTTTCATGACACAGAAGTAGAGAGCAAGAATTCCTTTGGTACAAGTGACCCAACGTCCTAATTTATGCAAAAGAATTGCATATTTTAACTAATTAAAACAATCATCACTAAGTGACACTGAGAGCAAAGCAAAAGAGACAGCAAGAGAAAAGAGACTACATTTCCAACACAATTTAATGCTTAATTTCACTCTCTTTTTTCCAATGTCACAGCAGACATTCCCAGCAGTTTTTTCATGCTCTGCAACATAAGCCAACTTCTAATGATCAGGCAAACGTATTAGTGGCATTTACAGAATTTTTTAAAATTCTGAAGCATTTTCTTGAAGCAAGAAAAGCGCTTACAAATAAATAAATGCTCTATAACAAGAAGAGTGGCAGGCACTTTGTGGACCTTATGAAAATAAAAACAGAAGAGACGCTAAGTTTCCTCTATTTCCTCCTAAACAAATATAAAAATATAAAGCTTGTCAGTGAATTTAATAAGCTGACAGTGAGGAAATAAACAGTTTCCCAAAACAACAGCTATTTCCTAATTTGAGACATTTCTGTTCTCTGAAGCTGACAAAGATTTTTATTGGAGAAATTCAAACATCCAGTACTGACCTGTCCCCTCTTCCTTTGGTTATGTTTACCAATTTTTCTATCCCTCCCGTATCAGCCAAGGCTTTGGCATTTTCCATGTTTTTACTGGTGACTTCATGCAAAGCACAGCAGATGGCTGCTACTGTTTCATCAGAGAGAATGTTGGGCCCACTGCCTCCCGGAAGGCGATTTACCAAGTCCCGCATAGCATATTTACCTGGGAAAAAAAGGCTATGAATTATGCCACAGTGTATACGTTCAACATCATAAACATAAACATCACAGTGTATACATTCAACATCATAAAGAATGATGATACCAAGAAATATGCACATTCAAAACAAGGGAAGGAGGTTCTATTTAATACAGGAAAACCAATTTCATAAAATGCAATTCTTTAGAGCAGTGTTTCCCAACCTCAGCCATTTTTAGAGGGGGGGACTTCAACTCCCAGAATTCTCCCTTACTGCTTCGGGAATTTGGAGAATTGAAATCCATCCATCTTAAAAGTTGCTGAGGTTGAAAAACACTGGTTTAGAGGGGGAAAAAAGTAGGTGTTGCAACATCAGTTTTCCAATTAAAAAAAAGTATTAGACTCTTTTACTGGATAAGGAGAAATGTGATTAAAATGATTCTGGCAAGAAGCCAAAGTACAAAAACATACACAAATCTGTTTACTTATTTTAGATAACCTTATTTTAGCTGAGCCATTTTTAAAGATAAAAAGACACAGTTGAATTAATTGCATAGCTTTCAATATGTGATTTCTTGAAATACAGCAGACATTTCATCAGGCTGCACTCTCCCCCCCCCCCCCCNGAAATACAGCAGACATTTCATCAGGCTGCACTCCCCCCCCCCCCCCCAGCATAACTTGGAATACACAGACAACAAAACAAGATCAATGTTATGACCTAATCTTGGCTCTAGTAAGTATGGAGGCAATAAATGTGTATAGAAGAGAAAAGCCAATTATTCAGACTTTAAAAGATTTCATTTCATGAACAATTGAATAGGGCACAGATACTGTTTATGTCATGTTTCAACTGTTACAAATAGTATCTGTGGATCTCTTAGAAAGAAAATGATGGACACTGCATGATAAAGAAAGGCAATGACCTCAAGCTTTGGGCTGATACAATTTAGGGGCTTTTAATTAGCTACTTCTTATAAACATGAAATTTATATTTGGATATAAATAATAATTAACTTAGATTTAACTAGACATTCCATGCCGTGTTTGAATCATCTTTTTCCAGATATTTCATTACTTAAACAAAGAAACAGAATGACCATGGGCAGATTACTATTGAATGAAGGAATTCTATTGGAAAAGGAGTAGTGTTGGCTTCTTCACTGACAGTACTGAAGGAACAATATTTTTTCATCATTCCAGGGAAGTGTGTAATGCATGTGGAATTGATTTTTCTCACTGCTTCACTGAGAGGAACCCAAGATAAAAATTCTTTGAGCACAGTTCTGCAGGATTCACCATTGAGTTGTAGGAGGCTGTCAGAATTAGTTTAAAAATAGGATTACATAACTTCCTGAGAGGGGTAGAACAGGATTAGTCTACCTCAGTCCTATAGTCCGTGTGTGTGTGTATGTGTGTGTGTGTTTGTGTGTATGCAATGTCATCACAAGCAGGGGTCCCCAACCCCTGGTCTGTGGCATGCCATTAAGCAAAGCGCAAACAAGCAAAGCCCCATCTGCAACATTCAAAACCACGCCTCCTTCAGTTTCTGGAAAAATCTTTTTCCACAGAACCAGTCGGTCACTGGTGCTCAAAAGGTTGGGGGGCCACTGATCACAGGGATCTGCGAAGGCTTTGAGAAATGTTATAATTGAAATCTTGAGTTAGGTCTGGGGGGAGTGTCCATGGCCAAAAAAGGTATTTAAAAGGGTTCTGTGGTGACAAAAAGGTGGAGAACCGCTGGTCTATTCATCTGCAGTTCATCTGCAGCCACAGCAGCTCTCTAGGTGACCATTTCTGCCCATCATAACTCATAGGATTGTTGTGAAGAAATACAGAATGAACTATATGCAGGTAGTCCTCTATTTACAACAGATCGCTTAGTGATAGTTCAAAGTTACAATGGCACTGAAAAAAGTGACTTATGACCATTTTTCACACTCCACAGTTTTGTGATTTACATTCAGATGCTTGGTAACTGGTTCATATTTATGACAGTTGCAGTGTACCGGGGTCATGCCACCTTTTGTGACCTTCTGACAAGCCAAGTCAATGGGGAAGCCAGATTCACTTAATAGCCATGTCATTAATTTAACAACTGCAGAGATTCACTTAAGAACTGTGGTAAGAAAAGTTGTCAAATGGGGCAAAACTCACTTAACAAATTTCTCACTTAGCAACATGAATTTTGGGCTCAATTGTGGTTGTAAGTTAAGGACTACCTTTATGTACCTTAAATTCTTGAACAAAATGGGATAGTTACATGTGCATATTTGTGTGTCAGAGAAGGGGCACATAAAGCATAAATATCCAGGCCTTTGTTTGTACCATATACAGTTGTTGCTTGTTTAAGAGCCACATGATGAGTCAATTCCTCACTGCTGGATGGGGAAGGATCAACGGATTACAAGACTGGCTGGGAAACTGTCATGGAATGTTCAAAATGACCATCATGTGACTGCAGCAGTCTGAAACAGCCACAACTCTCCCAAATTTCATTCTCTCAGGAGTCATTGGTCCTGTATTTTGGGCACACTTGGTAAGTTAGTCCATTTGAGGTTCCTTGGTTCAAACACTGTTGACCTATGGTGCATCATTTCGTTCAAAGTTTCAATAGTATATAGATGTGAAAAACATTAATTCTCTGCTATAGTAATTGCAGCCAACTTTCAGTATTTAAGTAAAAAGTATAAAATGTGACGCATTTAAATATTTCTATTGTCTCCTTACAGGAGGGGATGGGCTCTCCCCTCCAGTTGATGGCAATTTCTGTGGTTCTCTTAGATTCTCAGCTTGTGCCTCATTGAAATGTGAACTGAGTATGTATCTCATCCTTTTTTCAGCACTTCTCTCAATTTTTACGAGCTGTTATGAGGCCTGTCAGATGATAAAACAGATGCAGCATAAATGATTCTTCAAGTTACCCTGTCCATGATTTATCTGCTGAATGATTCTTACATTTTGCAGAAAATGTTGAAGCCTGTTTGAATTCATACATTTCATCAAGACATTAAGCATGTCTGAAGAAGCTAGAACATGGCTAACAAAATATTAGCACATTCTCATTATCTCAGATGTATCACCCTGGAATAATTTCACTAATTGATCAAATCCATTGGTTTCCTTATTCTTTCAGCTAAACAAATACCACATTGCATTATTATGTACAGAGCCATATTATAAGCTTTTGCCCTACCTATGAATCGCTTTCTCAGGGGGCATACCTGCTCTTAGTATGTTTAAACTTCCCTATTTTCCTTGGTATTTTCCTAGCACAAATTTTAAATGGTTCCTTGCACAACTTTTTAATAAATTTAATAGTTTCTAATATTTTTAATAATTAATTTTGCAATCTCTCCACATATTGGGAGTATTTGAGGGAATTTTATGCCCACTGCCATTACCAAACAGGCACAGGGTATTGGAAGCATTGCTGCCAGAATGCTGTTCTGATTTCCTTCTACTTGATTTAAACTTCATAAAAAACTTGGGTTTAGATCTGAAAGTGTAACCTGTTATTCTTTCTGACCTACAAGAAGGAATTATTTCTTGGCTGGCAAGCTGTATTTCAAGCTAATTCATCTGGTCTGATTTTGAAAAATACCAAATTAACTCCTAATCATAGACTTTTCAGGAACTCAAACCAATTATTGAGACTGTATTAATAACCATATTAGTAAACATTCTTCCTTCATTTAGAAAAAGAAATCCAGAGGAAGAAGGGAAGAGAGTCTTATTGGTAAGAAATGAGTCTTACCTATCCATACTGTCATTTTGAGAGAAATATAAAAGTTAAAAAAAAGGTTTTAAAATTATTATTAAAAACAACAACAACTATAAATCTCCAAAGAGAAAGCACCATTAGGAGTTGTCAGAACCCACCATTAGATGTAAAAAGATCTTTAAGATTATGGTTATATTGAAATGAGAAAAAAATCCAATCAAGTTCAGCAAATATAAATTTCAACGAAATTAATATATCTTTGGTGGCAGCTTTTCACAGTGGAATAACATGGAATGGATAATAGAATTCTAAAATGATTTTTTAAAAACATGTCTTCAAAGTTTCTTGTATTTATAGTTTGGATCATATCCCTCAATACTTACCAATAAGTTCCTTGTTACGCACATCTAATGCCATATTTCTTAGGGCTGTTGCCACAGAAGAAACAACTCTATCATTGTCCATTCTTAGCAATTCCACGAGAATTGGAAGTCCTTTCTCTTTCCTGACAGCAGCTCGAATATAAGCTGCAAACTGTTGCATAAAAATAAAAGTTACTTACAAGCCTTTTCTTATTTATGAATCCATTGAAATTACTTTTCAAAACGTACATTTTTATATCTTTTCAAACAAGTTTATTCTAACTATAAATGGGAATCCTGTATCCAGTTCCCATTAAATTAAGTGTGGGTTTGGCACTGATTGAGCATCGGAAGGCTTTTTCTTATGAGTCATGGAGATATAAAATGAATTAAAATACTAAATTATGTGATCATTGTTTCAATAGCCATTAAAGATGCAGTGACATTTACAGAATAAAGACAAAATGTTTGGAAAGTTAAGCTGCTGAAGCAATTTAACATAGCAGTATGTTATTTATTTATAAGTATCTTCCAAAGTAGATATTTAAAAAATCTCTTGGAGTGACAAAATACTTTGTAAAGTAACACTGACGAGATCTGCAGAACAGAATTTGAAGTATTCAGTATTGTCTTTCACTTTTTCTTACTTTTTGCTGGAAACCTAGCTGTATTTCAGCAAAGTTAATTAGTTGAATTAAATTGTTTTTCTAGAAAAATGCTAGATTTATTAAATTTTACAATATAATCTAAAAAGTATGATAAATTATACTACACTGTTATAAAACTGTGTTTAGACAAGGCCATCCAGTATTCTTAACAGAATGCTATTTATAATACTCTTTTTTAAAAAATATCTTTTTTTGTTCTTGCTATATGCTGTAACATATTAGATTTCAAATAGCTAATTTTAAAGAAAAAATAGGAGGGAACAGTTGTAGCTTTGTCTTTGAAGTGAGGGAGAATTTGAAACTGTGGGACATGTATTGCTGAATTACCTTTTTAAAAAATGAAAATCTATAAGATACTTTTATTTCCCCGTGAATATAACATAAATATCTGGGCAGCTGAGGCTGATTGCCTTAGTCTCTTGATAATTGACTGGAAGCAAGGATTTCAAAGAATGTAACCTATTTCAGAATTAGAACTATGGTATGATTAAACGTAAACAACTCCTCCAAATAAGGTGATATTGAGCCTTAACTAGGCTTCCATAACTCAATATATTTTCTCTCTCCCATTTCCTCCTTACCTTTTCTCTTTTCCTTTTAAATATGCACATAAATTTTACTCTGCCATTTCTTGGTTATAATTGGTTGAGCCATAATTGCTACAAATAACTAGGGAAGATAACTAAAAAACAAAACAAAACCCAAAACCCTAAGTCACACTAGACACTAACACTTTACATTACAAAAATGTAAAGCTTTACTATCTTATATTAAGTCTAATACTTACTGAAGTCCTGCAAAAGGTTCATTTTATCCCAACAACCCTTTGCAGGCCTTTAGCAAGTATTAGACGTAATATAAGCAAGTAATAGATTTACATTCTTGTAATGTCTTATAAATTCTAGTATTACTGATGCTTTTTAAAGTTATTTAAACTAACAGTTATTTTAATAACTGTCCCAGTTATTTATAGCATTTAGATTATTCATTGTAAAATTAATTGTAATTTTATTGGATTCTCTCATGTTTTAATTCCTGCACTTTGTAATTTTTAACCTCACCTTATTTTATTCTATCCATTTGAATTTTTTTATTTTTATGTCTGTTTTACAGTAATTGTTATGTTATTGGTTCTGTGTTGGTCTATGACTAAAATATAATTGATCAATACAAAATGTTCAAAATATAAGAATATCTTCAGATGCATCTTAACTTAGCATTTGATGAATTTAGTCATTGGATCTGAAAAGAATGCAATGGATATTCAAACAATTCTCTGATTTTCCACTTCTATTAAACAATGAATGTTGAGGAGCAATTGGTTTTGTTCAACTGGCCCATATGTAAAGGCCTAACTATGCCTGACAATGGTTGGAAAACCACTGAAAATTTTCCAATGGTTGGAAAACTCTTTTGATGTAGAGCTGCGATATGCCTGCCAGGATCCCCAAACCATGCTGTTTGTTGTTCAGAAGGACAGAAGATTGTTTTGAGGCCCAAATATTACTTTCCTGGTCTTGCAATTGTTGATAGCAATGGTAAGGTCACAAACTATATCAGCTTCAAGGTCAGCATAATTCTTCCTCTATTCTATGACTATATTAGAAGCCTGATAAAGCTAGGAAAATTCCTAGCATGCTCAGGGCATGTCTATTAACCTTCTCCTTTTTCTTGCTTGTTCCGATATCAAAGTTCTGATAAAAGATAGGTAACAAGGGTTCTCAGATGGCTGAGAAAGAATATATACATGTACATTCTAAATACATCTACCATATTTTTTTGAGTATAAGATGCTCCAAAGTATAAGATGCACTTAGCTTTTGGGGAGGAAAACAAGAAAATAAAATCTACCTCTGCCTTCCAGTAATTTGCCTCCTTGCAGCAAACAGCAAATAGCCTGTTTCAGATTTCAGCACAGCCTGATTAGCACAATTAGGTGTTTCAGGCTGCAGGAATCGCCATAGTCTATTGCTGCTTCCACGCGCCCCATTTTTGGCCTTTGCATCCCATTTTCAGCCTCTGCACGCCCCGCTTTTGGCCTCCGTGTGGCCCATTTTCAGCCCGTTCTGGACAGCGGAGATCAGAACGGGTGGAAAATGGTGTGTGTGGAGGCCAAAAATGAGTGCACGGAGGCCAAAAGTGAGATGCAGAGGCTGAAAATAAGGAGCACGGAGGTGGCAATAGGCGATGGCAATCCCAGCAGCCTGAAACAGCTGATCGTTGGGAGGCGATCCAACCAACAATCAGCTGCTTGTGCTAATCAGGCTGTGCTGAAGCTGAAACATGCTGTTTGCAATTTAGGAGGCAAATTGCTGGGAGGCAGCGGCCAAAGGGTGGGGGCCGGCGGGTGGACGGGGCTTTGGCAAAATTTGCTGTATAAGACACACAGACATTTCCACCCACTTTTGGGGGTAGAAAAAGTGTGTCTTAAACACTGAAAAATACAGTACATATTCATCCTTCAAAATCCTACCTTCTTTTTCTACCCCTAAAATATATCCTATATATTTTATAGGATGTCGTTCCAGACTTCAGAATTGCAACCTAATGTTAAATCTACAGTTAAGTTGCAAATGCACTATAAAGAATCAAGCCAATTAATTTTACTAGCTGAATAACAGTGATATAATCCACTTGCAGAATGACGTTTTGTTAGATGGAAATAATTCTAGAAATATTTCAGAAGAGACCTTGTGATTTCAAGCAAGTTTCTTGGATTAAAAAAAAGTTTGCAGTTTTCTGTAACATTGCAACTTATGCTGCAAATTGCATATTCTATGTCGCAAGTGTTTCTCCAATAAAGTACCAATGTTGCAAAGACAGTAGGAATGAACCATTATGACTCCCAAGTTTCATACATTACCTTCCAGTTGCCTGCAGAAAGATTCTGAAGAGACCCTGCCGAACCCTCCAAAGTGGCTGGGTTGGAACTTTCAGCTAGAAGAGTTAGATATGGTTTTACTACAGATGGGTGCCACAACATTTCCACACCTTTAGGAGATTTGGACAACCCTGGTATTGGACCAACTCCATCCCACTGTACAAAATAAACACAATAAATATATTACATTCAAACAATTATTTCTTTCTATTGTTCTCATAAAAAGCTTCCACTGTAATATAAATGTTCTCATAAAAATCTTCCACTGTAATATAAATAGATAATAGAAAAATTCTTTTAAGTGTTATACAAAAAAAAAAAAAAATGGGGGGGGGGGGAGAAAGAANAAAAAAAAAAAAAGGGGGGGGGGGGGAGAAAGAACCTGATCCTCTTGTGAAATTTTTTTCTTTTTCTTCTTCTTTTTCCCCCAGCAGCTTGAATCAGAATCTTTGCTAGGTGATTCCTTCCCCAAAAAGTCATCCAGCTCACTGATGCCAAGAAGGCGGGCTTGAGGAACCTCAAGCTCTAGACGGTAAGAAAGGTTCCGAAGTGTGCACACACAGTTTTCGACTGTCTAAAAGTGAAACAGAAGAGATTCAAAGAAATCCTGTAGTGATTTTGGGCAGATAAAATTTAGAGAATATTTAGGGAATAAATAAGTTGAAGGGGAAGAAAGAAAGAAAATATTTTTCTAAGCACTCATAGTTTCACCATCACAATTCAAGAGGTTAAAGCTGTTAAAGCTGTTTCTCCTTAAGTTTTCACTTCTCCAAGTAAAGCCATGAAGATTACATTTTTGAATATTTTAATATGGAATGATTGATATAAAAATCATGTTAAATTCCTAAACTACTGCATTTCTCAAATCCTGAATTTGTGATATTGAAGTAATAAGAAACATCAGCCCTTTCTGAAATTTAACAAACATGGCACCACAAAGCTGATTCTGTCTTTTTGGCTGTATTATGACTGTGGTTTTTTTTTTTTTAATCTTTGCTGAAATAATGTAGATATTTTAAGATGTTGTATATCCTGGTTGTTTTCCTTATTTTGAAGTACTAACTTAATGAATTATTGTCAGTATCAGATAGTGATAATATAGGTAACACCCTTCTGTAGGTGTTCACAAACTTTATCACAATGAATCTTCCCTAAACGACAAGCACAGTTTATCTCTTAAAAATGCTAAATTAGAATAAGGGGTCAATAGGAATTAGAAAGAGCTGAAAAGAAAGCAGCAGCAGCAACAAAATCCTTGTCTGTTTATTTAAGTTTTCTGTCCACACAAAAATATACTAATAATAACTATACACATACAAAACATTCAGTGACAAAAAGACAAATTCTGACTAAAATAATATAGACACCTGTCAATTCTACATAACTCTCATTATGAAAAGAAATTTGATAATTAAAGCATTTGCATACCTTGCTGTCATAATCAGAAGTGTTCACACATGTATGGATCACATATAACAAAGAATCAACCAATCCTTCACAAGATCTCATTTGTTTCCTTGCCTCTTCTCCTGCAGAACTTAAATTCCTAAGGCACAAAACAAAGCAAAAAATACAGCTCTTGTGATATACGCATGGGTGTTTTTTATTATCTCAGCTATGCCTCTACAACAAATTGATTATAGAAGAATATTTACTCAAGATGATACTACTGACTCGTGGGAAAGTATAAAAAATCTGGAAGTGTTCATTTTGATGTATGATGATTATTATGTACACATAGTTTATAGATCCGTGATGGCGAACCTATGCCACACATGCTGGAAGTGGCACGCAGAACCATCTCTCCAGGCATGCCAGCCATTGCCCATTTTTCTTCTGGAATCTGGCGCGTGCATGTGTACTGGTCTTTGCGCATGCAGGAGCACCAGAAACCAGAAAAGCAGCTCCCCGGAGTGCATGCGCTTGCTGGCCAGCTGGTCTTCATGCATTTGAAAGCACCAGAAAGCAGAAGAGCATCTCCCCGGAGCGCATGTGTGTGCTGGCCAACTGGTCTTCATGTGTGCATGCACATTAGAAATCGGAAGACCAGGTGGCCAGCATTGGGAAGCTAAGCTTCTGGCACTCCATGTGCACTCCCGTTTTGGCATTCATTCTATAGATAGTTCTGACAGGTTTTGCGACTTTTTACTATTGGATTCTTCTCAGGAATCTAAGATAGTTAAACACATTATCTGTTGTTGTTGTACAAGGACACCATTGTTATTGTGTGCTAAATGAACAGGTAACCAAAACAACAATTTAACAGAAAGTCTATTTTTACAATGGGCAACAACTAATAGTGTACAAACAGATTTCTGCCTCCCTTTCCATTTCTCTGATGCGCTCTGGTATTTACCTCCAACCTTCTGGAGTTCATTTGGAGAATATAAACAAAAGGACAGAAAAGCCAGAGAATATAACAGCAATAGTGGACTAGCATCTCTGAATACAACATATTCTATTTTTCTCTAGGACTATTCGTATTTGGAAGGAGAATTCAGAATCTTCTACAATATTTACCAAGCTACAGCTTTCTTTAAACATTGTGTCAGTTCACTCTGATCAAGCTACATGTTCAAATTTGACATAAAATCTGTGAATGAGATCCTCCATATCTTCCTTATGAGCCCCAAAACTATTGTGTTTCAAGTATTTGTTTAAAACCCATCTTTTTTGGCCTTCTCTAGCCATGGTTCTACTTTAATTTGATGGTTAGATTTTTTTGTGTGATTTTTATTTTTTTTATAGCTATTGTAATTTGCTTCTGGATTTTCAGTAAAATATCTGTTTCCCATTATTTATGTAGAGGGGTGCCTGATTTTTTTTTTAATCCCTCAATAGGGAATTAACCCTCCCCATTTATCCGGGCTTGGGACCGGCATATAGATGTGTTACTATCTATATGGCTGGGTTGACAATATTGGAATAATATTGCTGCAGAGTCACAAAAAGTAGCTTGGCAACAAGAATACTGTATATTATATACCATATTGTACTGTCTTGGAGGTCACATGGATAACATCAATGATGTTTGCAAACCCCATGGTACCTTTTAACATATGAGTGCGGAAAATTTGAACTGATGGAATAATGTTTCCACCACATATATAATAACCACTAAGAACTGATATACTACCTGCAGAAACAATTTAGGGTCTCTTCAAGAACCAATAGCAGAGGCAAGATCAAGCATCCGAGAGACTGAAGAGGCTATAAAACAACTAATGCAAGGCACAGCAGGTGGATGTGATGAGGTCACAGAAGCACTTGAAGTCAGGAGTAAACTTTGCTAAGAACTGTGCTCACTAATTATGCACACCACTAATTGTCCACTTGCTGATCTAGACACCAAAGCAAGCCATCAGAGTCCCCCATACATTTAAAAAAAGGGGGAGGGGGAACAACCACAGGTGCAGATCAGTTTACTTTCTAAAGCTGATAAAAATATTCCAACTCCAAATACAAAAACAAAGAGAACAAGAGGCTTGCTGGTTTCTCTCCAAACCAGGCTTGCCATCACCAGGTATTTATGTTGCATCGTATCATGGAAGAATGAATGCAGTTCAGCTAGCACTGGCCTCTGAGGAAATGTCAAGCAAGATCCCCTGGTTCCTACAGCACAGATATAATATCTCAGTCAGTTGAGTTTGCCTCAATAGTGAAGTATAAGAGGGTTTCCTGGAGTGCACTGGATATGCCAAGATTGTATCCCATTCTCATTGCTGTTCAATACTGCAACAGATGCCTTCATGAAAAAAAAATCTTCACTGATAAGCATGGAATTGAATATGGCCAGGGACAGCTCATCATTGACTTAATGTATGCAGATGACACTACAATTTTTGCCATGGCAACATGGTCATTTGGATTGGTAATTGGAATGGAAAACATGAAAATATTGAGTGGCAATGGCTCATCAAGAGTTAAATAGCTAATGAGCTACAATTAAAAGAATTCAAATATTTCAGTTCCATAGTACAGAAAAAGAAAATCCTCTCAACATCTCAATATAGCCGAACTGATAAAAAATAAATCAGTGCCACCATCACAGCTTTTGGTTAACTTATTTGTTACCTACTGTTACTGTCTCTTACTTTTATTGTCTAACATTACCGTATACACCAATATTTCAGTCAGTAGAACTACCAGTGCTATTCTATGGAGCTGAATCACAGACAGTCCTACAATTAGAGATCTAAAAAGAAGATACCTTCCAAATGCATTGTCTCTGTAAGATCCTTGGCATCATGCTGATGGACTATATAAGCAAGTGAAGCCATCCATCAGCAAAATAATAACTAGCCAGTAATAACTCATGAATTCCAAAAACAGTTCTGGATGTAGCATGGGCATAGTTGCATAACTTTTTATTTATTTGTATTCCTCTGTTATTTTTACAAATAATTCTAGGTGGTGAACATAACCAACGTTGCTTTTCTGATTTTTCTCACAACAATCTTTTGAGAGAAGGAGGGGGGAGGAGGGAGGGAGAGAGATCCCCAATTGGGCATAATTTACTCCCTTCCAAAGTATGCTGGAGAACATGACCTTGTGGCTGGAAAGTTCAGTGTAAGGCACCAAGGAAAACCTGAATAGGATAAATTGAAACTGAACCAGTCCTGATGTAGACTGGATCTGAATCAAGCAAAAATCACAGTAATGGACAAAGCAGTTTTCCCAAAGGCAGCCAGAGAAGTATACTGGTTGTAAAACTATATTCAGCCATTTGTGATGTTGGGAAATCAAGTTGCAGGATTTTGTATGATGAGAAATAGCATAGTCATATGGTGGGGCAGTCATATGATTGAGAAAATGTAAGATTTACAGAAGAGAAAAAAGAACCATTTCCCCACTGTACATGCTTCCATTTTGTTCTTGTGGATCAGCAAGTTCTTATCCAGATACATAGTCACTAAAGAATGACCCATATGGCATGCTCCTTGCCATGTGCTGTTGCTGCCTGCCATGTTCCTTGGTGTTGTAGGATTCAGAAACAGACCGTAGCTGAGGATTGTCACCCAAAAGATTTTGGAATTTGCAACTAATATGTAGCAAATCCTCAACTTTCTACTACTTTACTTAGAAAAATGGTGAAGTTTTATTTGTTCAAGATGTGCATGGAATATTCTTTTGTGAAAGGTTCCTGCAGGCTGGCTCAACCTTTCTGTTAAAGGTTCCTGCAGAAAACCCACACAACTAATTCAAAGGACTGAAGAAAGAGGCATACAGAACAGCCACAGCTTTGGAAAAAAAATCATTTTCAAGGAAAAAAGATCTATAAATGGTGTTTCTGTGGAGATGAGTCAGAGGTGCTGTTACTGGAGTTTACTGAATTTTAGATGACAAATGATGAAAGAAAATGATGCGACACAAGAGCAGAGGGACTGAGATGCTATTTCCTCCATCCCTGACACTGCACGAAGCAGGCAGCACTTGCTAAAACACGACTACATGTTAAGCTGCTATGATTTGTCGCTTGGCATGATGATAAAGAAGACAGTAACTTCTTGTTGTTTGTTCTTTTCCCCCTGAATAATCACTTGTCTTTCCCGACATAAATTGTTGATAATAGCCTGTAGGAGCTTGAGGATTAGTGGTATACTAGGACAAAGCAATGACTGAATACTGTAAGAATTACATTCTTTGAAATTGAATTTCCTGTCTGTCAACAGGTTCCAATTTTGGTGCTGGGCCATACTCAACAGTTCTGAAGGTGAAGATAAATGATGAAGCAAGAAAGCGGTAATTGTCATCCTTTATCTTTGATAGTTTCCCTACTTATCTAGAAGCATGGAACATAGTAAGCAGCTTCTGCTATGCATTCTTTGCCAATCTAAGAAAAAACTAGAAGTAAATGAATGGGCATCTGGTGCACATACCTACTCACTCATAACTGGTGGAGACTGGATGATGTCCAATACAAAATCCAATAGCCATTTGGATAAGCTTAAGGGTGAAATGAAATAATGTCTATTGGACCAGGAGTTTAAGAATGGGTTTCCTCATATGGTGGGAGAGATCCCTTGATCATTTATCAACAAATCTCTGAAAGGGAATGGGTAGCTAATTCAAAACAAAAGCTTTTAAATATAGTAATCACCCTAATAAATATATAAGCCAATGAGCTTCCAGAAAAGATTCTAAGAGGTAGTGAAGGGGCACCTGGTTTGAATGGCAACTGAACTGAAATCTCCACTGAAGCTAAATTTGCTCGAACCAGCAATGCTAATGCTAAGGCAAAAATCATAGGTAGAACTAATTCTGTTACAGGCAAAGATACCTTATCCGGTTCTTATGTCAAAAGTACAACCTGGTTTTGAACTTGACATTTCAAAATCCCTGCAAGCCAATATGAAGTTCAGTAGTGCTGAGAACTTAAGGAATAAGGTTTCCTTGAGAAATTATCGTTCTGTTGTAAGATAAGAAAAGTCCACTTTTGAAACATAAAGGTAGCCCACTGGAAGTAGTAAGTACCTTTTTATCACAAGATTTTATTTATTTTATAAATGTATATAGCCACTCATCTCACCAAAGGCAACCGATAAAGACCAGTAATCAGGAAAGGAGTTCTGAACTTATGGTGCTTGATAACTAAGAAAGGCTGTAAAATAAATTGAGTGGGTTTTTAGATTATGAGGTGAAAGTCTACAGATTTATTTTTGAATCTGGATTTACAGAATGCAGCCGAGATCAAAACACCTTCCCCAAAGTAGAGCTGAAATAATATAATTTAAACAATAGACTTTCATGCAAAATGGACATATTTGGCACTCATGGGCCTACTTAAACATTTTTGATAAAACATGAGAAGTGAATTTTGCTAATTAAGAGGAAAAAATGCAAACAAAACACTCCAACAAACCATTGGGAAAAACCAATCTCTTAAGAGACATATATACTAGCTATTATTATATTGATTTTGATAGAAATAATTTGTCTTAATTTTGTAATGCATGCATTAATAAAAACCATACACACATTGATAATATGCTGCAAAATAAATTATTACTTTGATCTGGACCAAATCAACTAGGCTAACTTTGAATGAGTATTTAATCAAATACACAGGATTATTTTGTTCACATAATAGTATATCTTTGGGTCTACATTTGCAGCACTTCTTTTACTACTGAAAAGAAAGAATATTAGCTTCAATTACAAAGATGAATGGTTTAAAAGGACGCATAAGCATTTACTAGTTAAGGTGATTATTATGAAACTATGACTTTACCTTAGACAACCTGTTGTGTTGCGCAGAACTAAAGAAGTTTGGAATTTAATTTTATGATCATCATCAAAGGAAGAATTATTCCATCCAGAATGAGGAACTATCACACTGTTTGTTAATGTTCCTAGAGCATCTCGGATGATTGTCATTTTTACTGCATCACATGAAGACAAGTTCCAGAGGACACCTTTGGAAAAAAAGATATATGTTGTAACAGAAAAGACCAAAAAACATATCAGCTTCAACTATCATTTCAAAAGAGCAAAGGACTGACTACAGTAAGCCCAGTACAATTTAAAACAACAATGATCATAATGTTGGCAATTCTAATAGAAATGCAACCATTACCACTGCGTAACACCAAAATATCATTTTTTTCTATGTGTTTTTTGGTCTGCCAACTTGGAACACTGAATATATTGCAAATAAGGAGCTCTTACTAGGTCTATAAAACCTGAAGTGTCAGAGCTATTGATGATTTTATAAATCAGGAAGAACTTAGAATGGCATGAGATTGCAGTGCAAATTGAATTGATCCAACCTAAACAGCAATCCCACATCCATTTTCTCTGAAGTAAGCTCCACTGAATTCAATAAACAAATATAGCATTGTGCACTGCTTTATAAAGGTTTTCCGATATATTTCTGTATATTCTAAGAAATGAAAGGAACACGCCATTTATAAAGGAAATACAAAGGAGTGATTTAGGAAATATGTAAGATTTTTGACTCAAGGTATTGTTAAAAATTGATTCAGCATTATAATGGGTTAGTTATTTTTCAAAGAATCAGAATATAAAACAATCACTGTGATGGATTTATTGTAGATGAAATTACAAAAGCTATTTTTATAAATAATGAATATAATGGTATTATATTCCTTATCTTCATAAAGATTGAAAAAAGAAAGAAAAAGAAAAAAAGTACCGCATGTATGAATTTGCAAATAAAGCCTGCACTTCTTTCTGCAGCTTTATAAATAATACTCCAATTCATAGCCCCAAAGAAACATTTAGGACTTTTTCTCTTAAAAAAAAAATCAAATAATGGCGATCATTATAAGTGTGCTCAGTGAAGCTTGGTGTCGAGAAAATAAATGAGTCTTTCTTCGTCTTTCAAAATTCTGAACAGTCGGGTCATCCAAGGAAGCAAAATGTGTGGGATTCAGAACAGACAAATACTTTTTAAGACACTGGCACAGTTAAAACTAGGTAATCATGCTGACATATCCTGATGACTGTTTTGCTCGAATGGCTTTAAAAGAGGCAAATTCATGGAAGAAAAAAGCCCATTAATGGCTACAATCATAAGCCTGACCTAATGTGTAGCACTTATTGAGTCACAATAGTTCGTAAGAGACTTGAAGTTTCAGCACAGGTTTTTCTTTTACAATCTTCCTGAACTAACATTTACTTTACTGTTCAAATTTAACGCTTGACAAATATTTACAAGGGAATTTGAAATAACAATAATCTGTCTCACCAAATTGCAAAATATTTTTTGGGCCAAACTTCTTTAACAATGTATTTTTCCTCTTAGATTGTTCTCTAAAGGTAAAATGATATTTCCAATATTTGGAACTTCTGAGCAGTCTCTTAACAAATATTCTGTTAGCATCTGGATACCAAAGAAGGAATGTAAAATTCCAACATTTCTTATTTTATGGTTCTTTCTCCACTGTCAATAGATCAGTATTAGAGCAGCAAAAATAGGATACTGTCTATGAAATTGGCTGTCAGCTTTTCCTCCCAGAATCCTATCTGTTTCATCTGCGACCAAACTTTGGGGAGAATTTCTATATATGAATAACTAATACTCCCAACCAAATACTTCCTTTGCATAGTTCATCACTCGATAGAATTTTTATTTTATAATATTTATTAATTTTATGGGTGCAATTATCCAACCATTTTTGACTTCTTGGTATGAACAGGAATGTCACAAATAAAATCTGAACTAAAAAAATTCCTAATTGCTGGTCAAGCGACAGTGCTATTTAAAATAACTTCTCCAGTATCTGAAATGGGTAATAATCTTCCCATAATTTGAAAAATGGGGAGAATTTTGAGAACCCAATTGATTTTGTTACGGATTATCTCTTTCATTATAATTTCATTTCATATCATCCAATAAACCAGTAGGCATCACCCATAAAGAAATTGCAGTGAAGAGTTAATTTTTATAAAATATAGCAAAACCGCTTAGACTTACATACCGCTTTACAGCCTTCTCTAAGTGGTTTACTGAGCTAGCATATTGCCCCCAACAACCTGGGTCCTCATTTTACCCACTGCAGAAGGATGTAGACTGAGTAAACCTTCAGTCAGGGAGATTTGAACTGCAGAACTGCAGGCAGCTGGCAATCAGCAAAAGAAGCCTAAAAGTGCAGTACTGCATTCTAACCACTGCGCTACCGTGGCTCAAAATATGATTTCCATGCTTTTACCAATTCAAACATGTTAGACAACATGTTGTGTGAACATGTAAAATTTGTTTCCTTTCTCTCTTCCTTCCCTTGTAGTCCTCAACTTACAACAGTTCATTTAGTGTCCAAAGTTACAATGGCACTGAAAAAACCTGGCTTACAACTGTTTTTCACTCTCACAACCGTTTCACCATCCCTTTGGTCACATGATCAAAATTCAAGTGTTTAGCCATACTTATGACGGTTGCAGTGTCCTGGGGGTTATGTGATGATCTTTTGCAACCTTCTGACAAGCAAAGTCAATGGGGAAGCCAGATTCATTTAACAACCTTGCTACTAACTTAACAATTGCAGCGATTCATTTAACTGTGTAAGATGGGGCAAAATTTACTTAACAATTGTCTTACTTAGTAATAGAAATGTTGGGCTCAAGTTTGATCTTAAATTAAGGACTAGCTACATAGTTATGGAAAAGACAAAAGATTTATACAGGCCCAGGAAAATGACATTTGCATAATAGTTGTACATATAGTCCTTTCTTAAAGACAGTGGCTTCAACAAGCAGAGTCAACAGAGAAACCAACAATAAAATTGTCAGTCAGAATCATGTCTTCTTTAATGACTAAGGATGATTTGCTTAACAGCTACGGGGGAAGTAAGATCATAAGTCTGTCATGGTCATGTGATGACTTACTTAATGACCATGTTGCTTAATGACAGAATTGCCAACCCCGATTGTGGTAGTTAAGCAAGGGCTTAACTTGTAATAGACAATTGGAGGCGAAAGTCTGTTTACCAAGATTTGGGGGAAATTATTCAGCAAACATAATGGGCTGCAAACAGGAATAACACTTAATTAAATTTGACATGGTTTAGTTTCGACTAATTACTGACATGCTTGCATTAATATCTCAGAGGAAATGGAAAGTGCTATTTTTCATACTCAATGCTAAATATGACTGATGAGTAATGGCACCACGATATACATTTGTCCAGGTGCCTCCTTATTCTTTTCTTCAGGTAACTAATCACTTTGCATTGCGAATAAATTCATATTCTAAAAAGAAGATATAGGAAAAGACACAAACTGCCTGAATCACTTTTAAAATGACTAAAATCTTTCTAGTATAATCACAGTTGGCTCCAAAATATTCTATATCATTTCTGACCAGTTTTGATTCAGCTTTGGATTGTATGATATATATTCCCTTATTACTTGAACAGTAGAATGATAATTCTGTTCTTAAGTTATTACAAATAGCCCCTAACCTCTCGCAAGGATACCTGAGAAGGGAGAATAAATGAAATTTCAATGAAAATTCTAATAAAAATGGGAAAGTGTCTTAAGATCAGTTTCAACGTCACCACAAAATTTATCATTTTGAAACCAAATTTAAATATAAAGTGTAAAGAGTGCATTTAAATAAATATTCATGTATTCATAATTACAGCAATATTATGTATTCTTCCTTGCACTTGGAGGTGTAACACACCAGGAAATCCTGGTTTAATGTAAAAGTTTGCCATTCTGTTAATTTGTATGTGCAGAATCAATCCCTCAGTGTTAAGTATAATGCTAAGTGCATACAATTCCCTCCACCCAATAGTACTATTTCATTTTTAACACGAGCCTAACATTAAACTTAAATCAGGCTACTTTGAGGTAGCATCTATGGTTATTTTCCGGCATTTTCCGGCTGCTGTGCTGAACTATTTTCCATCCAGTACTGCAATTTATTGGAGGCTTGCATCTCACGTCTATGTGCAGGGCAAGCTGTTGTAGGCGTTCGTGCAGAAAGAATAAGTTGTTCCTTGGTGGAGGTTTGCTTACATGCAAATTTCTGCCATTTGCATGCTTATTGAAGCGTACAACATCCATATGTGGCTCCATCAAAACAGAATGTATGTAGCTCAGTACTGAACTATTTGCAGATGTTTTGTTACCTGCCTAGATAACTTCATTAGGTAACAACATTAAGAGTATCATGAAAGCCTGAAAGTAAGATTCTTCTGCTGTCAACTTTTAATAGCCTGATTTATTAGGGTGGGTCCTTCCTAAGTTTCTTTTTCTGGCTTTTAAGCCACTGGGGAGCTTTTCCACTCTTCGCTGATTTTTCTCTAGGCCAGGGGTCCCCAATTCCCAGGCTGCAGCCCATTACCAGGCCTTGAGCCCTTTGGAACCGAGCTGCAAAAGTGGTGCATGAGTGTGCACATTTGCATGCCAATTGCGCAGAACCAACCCCTCAGGGCCGGTCCACAAAGCCAGAAAGGTTGGGGAACTCTGCTCTAGGCAGCATCTTTTCCTCTCATCCATCAAGATCTTTCCCACATGCCAATGTATTATCCAACTAAGTATCATCATTCATGAAAAATATGAATACTAGAGTTTGAGAGGATCATGACAATGTTAGAGCTCATGTTATGAATATTACATTGAATATTATGTAAAATATTATGCATACCTTCTGGCTGTGTAATGGAATATTCAGAAACTTTAGTATTATGCATGATCCATGACATGGATGGAAAATGCACTTAGGCCAAAATTGGCATTTGTTATATACTAAATTGCCAGAGGGGCTAGTTTAATAACATCATGCAATTTACGTACTCTTTTAATTTAATCATATTGTCATCTAAGTAGTTGGTATAAGCAGCAGTTCAATAACATCCTGAAGGAAATGATAAAAAAAAAGAATATTTGTTCAATATCCTGGGAAAAAATAAGTCCAGGTAGGCCTTGACTTATGAGCTAAATTGAATCCAGAATTATGGTCATATGTTGTGGTGGTCACTAAGCAGGTCACAATGTGAACGTGCCAGATTTCATGACCTTTCTTCTGGCAGTTCTTAATTGAGCCCATGGTCATTAAATGAACACAGTGTTTAAGACAATGGATGTTTGTTGTGTGAAATGGAAATAAAAGCAGTTTCCGGCAAAAAATGTTGCAAATTGTGGTTATGTGATCTTAAGACATTGCAAATGGCTGTAAAAGCAGGCGAATTGTCAAATGCCCAAAATGCAAACACATGATGACTGTGACTGTCATAACTTTGAAATTGGGTCATAAGTAGCTCTGGGGAGGTCCGTCATAACTTTGCAAGAGAAGGACTTCCTACAGCACTATAGTTGCACTTTGTTGTTTAGGAGGACAATAGTATTTTCCCATCTTTTCTTCTGACTCCTGAGTTATACCAGGATTAGCAAAGAATGTCAATAGAATTTCAAATTCCTCTTTTTTCAAATTATTAGAGCTACCAAAAATAGCTGTTGTAATATTATTCTCTATCATAAACAATTATATCATGATTTTTGTTTCTGTCTTAGTTTTGGAATGGAGAAATGCAGGAAACAGTTGTCAACTCTCTGTATGTGAGTATTCAGAGTGAATGACGAAGTGGTGATGGAACAATTTTCTAGGAAGGTTGAAGGTGTCAGGTTAAGTAGGTTAGAAGCACCAGATTTATTGAACTAAAAGTTGTCTGCAGAGAAATGGCAAATAGAGATAGTTTTCAAGAATGTAGGGGAGTGAAGAGAAAAAAGTCTATGTTCTACCTCTCTTCTTTAATTTACTCCATGTATTGCAGATTTCCTTGTTCTTTACAACTTGCAAAAACTAACAACATTCCAGAAGTTCAGTTTAGCTTAATGCTTAATGCATGTGTCACACTCTGTAAAGCAGAGTGAAATGTGTGAATATTTCCTAACACTGTGAATAATTTTCTAAAACTGCAATCAACCATGTACTAAATGTACATATAAAACTCCAATCAACCATTCATGTGTGTCAGAAGTTGAGATTTCTGAATTTGAAAGGGATTATTTTAAAGTGAATAGTTACAGTGTTTACGAGCATAAACTACCCATAAGATATAAACTCCCTAGCTTGCCAGTACTTGAATTTAAAATAAGATATGGAGGAAGTGAATCTGGCCACAGACTTTAGATTCAGCTGGTGTCAATAAGTATTACAACGTTGTGTTCTCACAGAAAAAAATTCCCAAATTAAGGGATCAGTCTTCTCTATTGGCAGTTGTAAATATAACCGGATTTCAGATACCCAAGGATTAAACATATATTTAAACATGCTTGGATTAGTAAAATAGGAGAATTTTTATCATGAAGAAAATACACAGCACGTTTCTGAACACAATGAAATCATGTGGATATACTAAACATCCTACACTGTTTAAATAATTTCTAGAGAGAATATAGGCTTTTAGGCAATATTTTAACTTTTACTGTTATAAATACAAACTTGTAGAAGAAATTATTTGTAGTTTAGGATTGAACTGTGGGGCCCTTGGTGCTCTCTGAGTTTAGTGGTTTTCTTGTAGGCATTTTATTACCAAAATAGGTAAGATCATCAGTGCTGATTAGCACTGATGATGTTATTTAATTTGGTAATGAAGTGTCTGCAAGAAAACCACCAAGCTCAGAGAACACAAAAGATCCCAATACAATCGTATGCATATCCAACCAGAGGTAAGGCTTAATCACATGTAAGATATCATGAACTGTTTTGGATAGCACTTACATCTTCAGATCTTTGCAAAAGAACATGCTGGCCAGAACTGATGGAAAATGATAGGATATGCAGAACATCTGATATGCAAAGCATCTGGAGGAAACCAAGTCATCTAACTCTGGTATAAGTCTCAGTGAATGAACCAAACAGACTCACCTTAGATCTGTGACAATTACCATATTTTTCAGACTATAAGATGCACACCCCCCCCAAAAAAAGTGGGTGGAACTGTCTGTGCGTCTTAAGAGTGAATACTGGCTCATTTTTGTTCTCCCAAACCCTCCATGCATCCTATTTTTGCCTCCCTGATGTCTGGAAACACTCTACCAGCCAAAAATGCACCCATTTTTGGCCTCCGAACACCTTCGTGGGTCCCATTTTTGCCGTCCTTGGCGAGGCCGAAAACGGGACCCTGGAGGCCTCTGTAGGCCAAAAATGGGTGCATTTTTAGCCTGTAGTGCTTCTGGACGCCAGGGAGGACAAAAACAGGACATGCAGAAGGAAAAAACTATTTTCTTTTTTTCCTTTTTGAAACCTAGGTGCGTCTTATGGTCTGAAAAATATGCTATTTTTTTCAAATAAATGATAACTATTTTTGAGGAAGGCTTTTTCTTGCATTCATTATACCTGACTATACATCATTTATTTCCTATCTATTAAAAATTACCTGTGACAAGTTCTCTTACTTCTGCATCAATTGATTTTCTCAGCAACCGTAAAAGTGCAGCTATTCCACCAACATTTTTCATTGCTATCTTATTTTCATCTGTAGATTTCCCAAATACCAGGTTTCGCAGTGCCCCACAAGCATTCTTCTGAACTTCAAGAACTCTGTGGTCTAACAGGTCAACCAAGTGCTTGATTCCTCCTAACCTGCACACCTAAAAATTATATTGAATAAAGCATTCAGTGAATATGTGAAATGAAATTCTGGAAAAATACATTTTTCTCATACAATTGCACAGACCAAATTTACTGTCCGCCTATTTAACATTTGGGATTTTTAGTTGATATACAGCATGTCTAATTTATTGAAATATAGTGTTTGTAATAATATATATTTGTATTGCACAAATAGTGTTTGTATTACTAACTCCCGTTTTCAGTTAAAGTGAAAGTTCTTACACTCAATAAACTGGAATTAAATATGAATTACACATATTTTAGTAAAACTGATTAACAGTAACTTCATAAACAAGTTTCGCTGAATCTCAAAAGTCTAGAGATGTACTTTTCCCAATCAAAATCTTTCATATGATCGTAAAAATAACATCTAGTTTTGTTTTAAGATTGGAATTGAATAATTTTATTCTAAAAATTAGCTGCTTCAAATGTTTTCATTCCAAGTGTTTCAACTGCTGCCTGCTGTTCTGAGTTTTGTGATTAGGATTTCCTCCTCACGGTTTTCTAGTTCAATCAATCAGTACTCAGTGCTATTGGTTTGGAGTTATTGTAATAGACAGATGTAAGAATGGGGTGCTGAAAAGAAAGCAGCAAATAAGGATGCAGGCAGAGAAAATATTGCTTGCAGCTACATTTCTGCCAGTCTTCCTGGTTACTAATTTTTTTTTTAAATGCTCCATTCATTTTGGCATTGTTATTATTATTAATATATTAATTATCAAAATCTAAACATAGGTCTCATTTTGTCCATGTTGCAGATGTAGCAGACGTGGACGATTTGAAGGAACTTTGATCAAAATGTTATGGAAAGACAAGGTAATCGGTGCTACTTATCTACTACTGATATAGAGGAACTGGCCAACTAAGAAAAAGAAAGAAAACAACATAGGAATGAAAATAATGTAGTATATTTTGTGTTTGCCAAAATGACTTGTTTATCTCCTACTGGAAAGCAAACAATGGAAATAATGTAGATCAAGTCAACTTTTTAATTCATAGTGTTGCTTCAGTCTCAGGTGATCTCAATATTTATGAGTAAATCCTATTTCTGTATAAATATACTTGCTATTTGAATCGCTAAGGACAAAATCTAAGAAAATATTTATGCTTTTGTCCTAGAATTTGAAAATCTATAAAAGTCTGCACTGGGGATTTTTAATTCCCTTATAGAGAAAATATGAAAAACAAAACTAGAAACAACTTTCAATTTGTTTGTCTTGAAATTGGCTTAATAAGATTATATTTATACAGTATATCTATTTCCTAATATAAATACTGTATTGTAAACAAAGGAGAGAGATGGATTTCTTCAATGTTTAAGAGGTAGCAAATAATACCGTGTTTCTCCAACAATATGCCTCCCCCATAGGAAATCCCCGCATATTTTCTAGGCATAAAATGAAATTAAGCCCCTCCCCCCAAATTTAGGCCTATTTTAAAACATGCGAAATGGGGGGAAAAGGTGGGGGGGACGTTAGAAGTACCCCACGGGCAGCCACGCCTCGCCACCAGCCACTCCTAATGGCCGATCATGGCAGAGCATGGAGGGCTCCCTACTGCTGCCAAGCCCCTTTGCTGCAGACCCGGGTCAGTGGGCAGGAGTCGTCGTGGATGTCTGCCAGCAACATTTCAGCCACTTCTTGGGCCTCCGTAGCTTCCATGGTTCCCGCCGGCGTTGCCACTGTTGTTGGAGATGGCGCTGGCAAGAGAGGGACAGCTGCAGCTCGGCCTGGGCGCGCTTGGAATGCAGGAGCGGGCTGCTTACTGGGACTTTTGGAAACTTGCAGAGCCCAAGGCTAGAGCACCAAGGGTAGCAATGGCAGAGATGCTCACTCGGCTTTTCTCATGGCCAACCAGCTGTTCGAGATTAAATGAAAACGTACCTTGTGGGCCCGAGAAGTGGCTGAAACGCTTGCCAGTGGACATCCACGCTGCCGCCGCCTGCTGACCTGGGTCTGAAGCAAAGGTGCTTGGCGGGGGGTGGGAGCTCTCCATGCTTAGCGGTTAGGAGTGGCTGGTGGTGAGGCATGGCTGCCCATGGAGCACCCTAGGTGAGGGTGCATGGGGGTGGGGGGAGAGAAATTAATTCACCCCCGAAAAGACGTCCTAGCTGTTTTTTCAGGGCTCAAAAAAAAATGAGACCTGCCTTTATTATATGAGAAACACGGTACTGGAAAGCATACTTTCAGTAATTCAAAGTTAAACAAGATTCTTTGTACTATTATTTTCCCTTCCATTTCATATATTCATAACTTTCACTAAAAACTTCATAAATATTCATACACTTGGTTTAAAGAGCTACAGTGAGAGAGAAAATTGAGATTTTAAAAATCTCCATTAGCCTTATATGCAAATATTTAGAAAATGTTCTACTAAAGTCACCAGGGTTGGTTTCTAAATATATGAGCAAAATATTATGTTAATGAGGGAAATAGCTAATTGCACAATGGTGTTCTAGTGACCATAATAAAGTTTAAAAGCATGACTATATTTCCATTGCAGGATTTTTCAGTTCAGAGAGTTTACAGTGTCTAACCTGATAAGCATTTCAATGTTAAGCCATATGTTCTAACAGTTATGAAATATTATTTAATGACAGTTGATCAGTAAGAAGTGTCCATACCTCGGTTTTTATTTTATTATCTCCAAAGCACAGATGCTGTAGGTAGGCTGCAGCATTGGCCTGAACTGATGGGAACTGGTGCTGAAGCATATGAATGACTTCTGGCAATTCTGGATCCCGCCATGCAAATTCTCTTCAGTAGATAAGAAAATTCAAAGGAAAGAGTGAATGCATTGTTATTTTATGAAATTTATTAGTTATCTGCCAAGAAAGGTGGGTTTAGGGATGTGTGTCATGTAGCATTTACATCTAACAATAGTTTGAATATTTGGACATCAGCACAACTAAACTAAATTAAACCAGAGGTAAAAAACTTGAAGAATGAAACTGAAAGAATCTTTTAAGGGTTTATTATTATTATTCTAGTGCTAATTGCATGTAACTGATTAAAATATCATTTATACTTGCCTGGGATCTTTCTGGATGCTGTCTATAGATGGAGATCTTGTTGTTCCATCATCAGCAGGGACTGCATGTTGCATTCGGTTATAATTCGATTCAGACATTCGATAATGAAGTGACCTATATGGTTCTGCGTAGGTAACTGTTGTGTTCAGTGCGTAATTATTTCTTTGGTATGTAAGAGTGCTACGCTGACTAGATGATCTTTGCAGATTTCCAACACCTGGTATACCAAATAATTATGAGAATATTCTCCTGTATGGTTAACAAACATACAGTATACATAGACACTGGCATATATGCTTTGTCATTGACTTCCTTTTAATTCCTTTTCAAGAATGTTAAAAATATCTGGAATACTTCTCTATTAATTTGGGAAGAATGAAACTAAGCAGAAGATAGTTGTGACCCTAAAATAAGTTGAAACCCTCCTGCATCAGACTAATGCAGTCTTTCTCAACTTCAGCAACTTCCAAGACTTATGGGCTTCAAAATTTTCAGAATTCTCCTTACCAACATGCTAGGGGGAAGGGAGAAGAGGGATTCTGGGAGTTGAAGCCACACAACATAAAGCTACTGAAACTAAGAAACACTGGATTAATGGCTCCTAGGTTCATCATTATTTTCTCTGCTGAGCCAATCAAAGGCTTATGAATATTAAAGGTAATAAACTTATCCTAGTACTGCTCTCATAAATTATATTTGGAAGTAAGCATTTAACAACATTCTAAGGTTTATTGCTAAATAAATATCAATAGTATTATTCACAAAGTGGAGGAGGGCTTATGCGAGAGACAAATTCTACAATGCCTTTTCTCATATTGCTTGTCATAGATCTACAACCCTCCAGGTTTTTATGGGATTCAAAGGAGAGGAATAGTTGAGGCATTTCCTTCTGTGAACTTTAGGTAAGTTATTTTAGGATGCAAGGTACAGCGTCATGTAAAAAAAATATATTTTGAGGTTTAATTTCAGTACTGATCAACTTTTTAATCTCTTACATTTTATCTTCCAAATGGATTAGTCATAAAGGTGATAAATAGAGCTAAATCCATATTTAGCCCTTCTTTGAAGTTAATCAACTGAAATTTATGGAATAGAAATTAGCCATGACAAAAATTGGATTTGGTTTGCAATAAATAATGCATTTAGTTAATGACTTGTTTAGAATGAAAATAAATTTGGCCTACAATAATACTTTCCTACATTTTCCTCCCTGCAAATCACAACATCTGCTCCAAATTTGCTTTGTTTTTTGTTTTTTTTAAAGCAAAATACTATTTTTTCACTAAGCATTCAAACTAAACAGTGTTTAATGTTTACACTGTTTTATATTTTATATCAAACATAGGAATATTGTTTCAACCTCAAAGGTTGTCTTTGCGCAAATTATCTCTAAATCAGCCTACCTTATCCTATGTTTCTGTATGAAAGGTGGAATATAAATCTAACCACAACAATAAGAATATAATGCTGGTATAGATGTTTTAGGATAATAGAGCAATCACAACTTCAAACTTACCTGAGCCAGTTCGATATAATGCAGTTTGGGATCCTTGGGATACATCACCTGTTCCATGGCTTGGACTGTGGTATACTGGACTATAATAAGGTCTACCTTCATAAATGGGAGTGATATGTAAATCAGGAGATACATTAGAACGTAACTCCTGTCCAAGTTGACTATGTTGACTAGCATATGAACTCCTTAAACCTACAAAAGAATAAAACATAAAAAAGTAATAAATGGCAATTATCATGGTATGATGATTACCATGAGTAATCTATTTTTCTTCCCCCAGATTTTTGTCAGTACTTGGGGGAAAAAAAGCCACAAGAAAAGTTCACTGCCTCAAAAGAGGAAATATTGAAGTAAGTAGGAAATAATTTTAGCGAAATAAATTCATGTCCAGACTTAGACTTTTTGAATGAATTGGCATCCTGTTATTTATTGCCCTTTATTACTCCTAAAATGTTCACTACTTACTAACTTCTTTTGATTTAACTACCCTGTTTTCTTAATCAGTTTTTTCACATGATTTAGAAATTTATTTTTCTCTGTTGGTTTTCTTGTTTTCATTTGGACCTAAAATGAAAAGTTCAGATTATCTTCTGGTACTTTCTCTTTTTTATATCTATTATGATTTTTCTGCTTGTTTAATCTTTATCCAGTCCTCAATCTCACTGTTATCCAGATCTGTGTTCATTCTTCAAAGTTGACAGGGAAATAAAACGTGAAAATTGATGTACTGTAGTACTATTATAGTTAATAATATTCTGTTTATTACTTGGGATATTGCCTTAGGTTTGGAACGCAATCCCTTTCTTAAGTGATCATTCCAATATAAATCAAAAGTTGTCCCATAGCCAAATATGATGCAGTACAAGTAAACTGCCCAAACTAGGAAGTGGATCACATTGACTTTATTTCCAATTCTCTGATTTGTGGATATTTGTGATTTGATCCTTTAAACCAGTGAAGCTTGCTTCACATTCTGACTGTGTCACCTTCACTGTGTCAGAAGGGTCCATGAAAAATGTGTCCTTACACCTGCAACCTTTCTTCTGAAGTGTTTGCCAGCAATATTTAATATTTAGCATTGTAAGAACCAGAACATCTTGGATTTTGGAGGATATGGCTTGGTGCTGCTGTTATTGAAAAATAAGATTTTTTTCATGCCTCAGAAATCTGCTGACCTTTCTCCCCCTCCTAGTTTTGGTGGGGCTGCCTGGTCAGATTGTTGACATAAAATACTACCTGATGTAGTGTTTCGATAGATTGACTGAAATAAGAATAAAATCAATGAGAATTCAGAAACATATAGTAGATGTACACATGGTACACAATGAATCATTCCCAACAAACTCTAAGTTATCATTTTTTAATTATTTTTCCCTAGATCCATGTTGAATTGTATAATTGAGACTGTTAAACATTTAAATGTACAGTGCAAATGAGAGGCTGTGTTTATCTTATATCTCACAACACAATTTCATTCTTCAAACAGATGAAAAAGCAGTCTTGCAACTTAAATGCTTATTTGTTTATTTATCCATCATATTTGTACATACATACCCTTTCCATCTCAGCTAAGTTACTCTGGATGGTTTACAAATATGTGGTTTAAAAGATACCTGAAGAGTATTTATCTCATAAAACCATTGTGAATGGTTGTTAAAGATTTCTGAAATAAAATGTCATCAATATTACAGGCAACATTTTTTCTATTATCTAAATGAAATAGCAAATGCCCTATGAACATTTTTGAAAGTCTAAATGAGACTGATATATTTAAAATGAAATAGATAAAGCAGAGGTACAGAAAAGGGGAGAATGATCATGGAGGTTATTGTGATTACTCTTAAAAATCAGATTGGCTTTTTGGGGTACAAGTACCCTACCAGAGGCTAGTTAGAATTACTCAGAGATTTTCTAATATCAGTAAGTGCTTTATATTAAAGAGGTTAATGACTGCAATGTATAGTAAGCTGGGCTAGCTTTGCTCTGTAGAAATAATTTAAATTATCTCGGTTCTGATAATTGGGATTGATGATTACTAACTTGGAAAGCTTTCAAAGGAGAAATTCATGGAAGTTTGAACATTTAATATTACTTTTATGCTGGAGTAGCATGCCTCCAATTGCTAAGCAGCAAGAGAACATCATGGCTCCATCTGCCTGTGAGCACACTGGAAGCAAGTATTTGACCATTCCAATAAATTAAATGCTGGATTAAGATGGGTTTTGGTCTGATTTAGCAAGGTCATTATTCTTTTCTTATATCAGACTTCTATAATTAGGCTACTATGGGATTGCTCAATTAAAAATGTAATTGATTATGATATCAACATATGTGTTTGTGGAACACCACTAAGTATTACATGCCATCTTTTTAGCATCTTTTCAGTTAAATTAGCATCTAAAAACAACAGTCACCTCCAGAGAGGTAACATCCTTAACCAATACTGTATAGACAATAGTGTTAATTCTACATAAAAAGAAATCCTATTATAATATAAACATTTTTATCTTTCGAAATACATATTTGCTGGCTTTGTTTAGCAACAAAATGGAAGATCACTTTTTTCTCTTTTGCTTCTTTATCACTTCTTTTCCTAAATTATAATCTGCTAGAACAGAAAAATGGAAGGCCATATAAAGTCCTCCTCTTAATCATTTGGAGATTTATTGTGTTTCAAATTTAATAAAATAAAAATGCTTCGTGTATTACACATGGGAAATCAGAAAATACATATTGTAATGAATCAAAGAATGAATAAGGATTTTGAGAAATTCAAGTACATAAAACTTTGTCCACAAACAGCTGTTATGGAAAGGCAATATTTTTTTCTTTTGTGAAGAACACAAACCATGTGCAGGAAATATGAAATAAGGTAGGGCATGCTGTCGCAGGCATTCAGGCAGGAAGAAACTTGTTCTTTGGTGGAAGTGCACTTGCAGGCAACTTTTTCCCATTTGCATGCTGTCTGTGGATGACACCTTCCTCATAATAAAAAGGCCAATTAGAGAATACCCACAGAATCATCAACAACATTTTTACAGGAATCCAGTTTACTAGAAAAGAAAACAACTCGCTACTCTTCCTGGAAATCCTGATCAGCAGAGACCACAATGGCAAACTAGAAACGCAAATTGGCCACAAGATGGCGGCATGCATGGTTGTAGCAGCTCAATGCTCCTGACGACTGTTCTTCTTTTTGTGTTTTTATTTCTTTTTGTTCCTGCATTTTACTCCATCCTGCAACGGACTAACGTACTGTTGAGAAGACCTGATAAGTATAGGACAGCAACTCAAAGCTGAAGTCACCTATGCTTATACAGAATCCTACAATATCCCATTGGAGCTAGCAAGATCTCCGAGAGCTCCGTGGATTGTTCTCGGATTAAATGCAAGTGTAGAAGATGGCGTAGGGAGAGAAAACAGAAGCAGGGATGCAGAGCGGGCCTGCTAACTCAATTGAGGAAGAGACCACAGAAACCTCCATTACCATCTATGTTCCTCACAAATGCCAGATCCCATGTAAACAAAGTGGATGAACTACAGCTGCAGATCTCCCACAATCACACAATTCATGAGTGCTTTCTACTAATCGCCACAGAATCCTGGCTGCACTCGCAAATCCCTGATGCTATAGTGGAGCTAGCGGACTGGACCTTGCACCGTCAAGATCGCAAAATAGCCTCTGGTAAGAGAAGGGGAGGGGGCCTAATTATTTATGTATGTAAAGACTAGTGCACAAACAGCAAAATAACAAACAGCCATTGCTCATCAGATTTAGAGGCCATGACTGTTCAGTGTAGACCGTTTTATCTACCATGGAAGCTAACAGTAGTTACTATCACTGCTGTATATGTACCTTCAGATGCTAATATTAGCATGGTCCTCAATCACCTTCAAGACATAATTTACCATGCAACAGAGAGCTCATCCTGAGAGCGTTCACATCATTGCTGAGGATTTCAACAGAGCATGCCTAAAAACTCTCCAAACTTTACCAACATGTTAAGTGCCCAACCAGGGGGAAAAACACACTTGATCATATGTATTCAAATATTAAGCATGCTTGTAGAGCAAAACCTCTTCCCCACTTAGGACAATCAGACCATATTACCCTTTTACTACCAACCTACATTCCCCTTAGGAAGAGAACAAAACCTAGCAGTCAAATTATTAGATGCTTGCCTGAAAATGTCCTCTCCCAGCTTCAGGACTTTTTTGCCCGCACAGACTGGAGCATTTTCAAACAACAGGACTTTGAGTTATATACAGAGACTGTGCTTTTCTACATGAAGACCTGTGTAGAAAATGTCACTGTCTACCATGAGACCTGTGTAGAAAATGTCACTGTGGATGAACGCATATGGACCTTCCCAAACAGGAAACCCTGGATGACCAGCGAAGTCCAGATTCTGATCAGGGCCCACGACCTGGCTTTCAGAGGTGACACCTCCACAGTACAGACTGCCAGAGCTGAGCTGAGAAGGGGCATCAAACATGTATAGGAGGAAGGTCGAGGGCCACTTTACTGACAGTGACCTATGGCAGATGTGGAGGGGGATACAGGCCCTGACCAACTATAAGGCCAGGGCCCAACAAACAGTGAGAGCAGTAGCACTCTGGCAGAGGAGCTAAACAGCTTTTTCACATGCTTTGAGACCACCAAGAACCTGGACATACTGCCTCACGAGACCACGACGCTGCACCTCTTTCTCTTCAGGTGCAGGAGGTGAGAAAAACACTGAGAGCAGTAAAGTCCAGGAAAGCTGCTGGGCCTGATGGCATTCCTGGTGCAGTAGTTAAGCGTGTGTTGACCAGTTGGCAGAAATACTTACAGAGCTGTTCAATCTATCTTTAACATATGCCATCATCCACAATGCCTGAAGGCTGCAACCATCATCCCTGTTCCCCAAAAAAACAAATATAAACACTCTCAATGACTATAGGCCCACAGCGTTAACAAGCTCCATTATGAAGGTTTTTGAGCGACTAGTTTCACAGCACATCAGAGACTGCCTCCCACCCTCCTTTGATCAACATCAGTTTGCTTATAGAACAAACCGATCTACAGAGGATGCTGTGGCCATCACACTTCATAGAGTGCTGAGTCATCGGAGAACAAACAGAGCTATGTGAGGATGCTCTTTGTGGATTACAGCTCTGCGTTAACACTATCGTCCCATATATACTAGTAATCAAATTGTATAATTTGCAGGTCTCCATGTCCACGTGCTCCTGGATTAAGAACTTTTTGACAAACAGACCAGTCTGTTAGACTTGGCCCCGACCTTTCTTCTACTATTACACTCAGTATGGGGTTGTGTCTAGAGCCCCATGCTATATGCCTTGTACACCTTTGACTGTTCACCAAGCCACGCAACAAACACCATCATAAAGTTGTGCGACGACACAACCGTGATTGGTCTCATCTCGGAGAGGATGAGACGGCATATAGGGAGAAGTAGAGAACCTGTCTATCTGGTGTTCACAGAACAATCTGTCACTGAATCCCATAATACCAAAGAAATTATGATAGACTTCAGGAAACATGGATAGGACCACGCTCCACTCATCATCAACAGAGAACAAGTGGAAACTGTCCTTATGATCAGATTCCTTGGCATCCATATTTCAGCTGATATCTCCTGGTCCCAAATACCAAGTCCAAAGTGAAGAAGGCTCAGCAGCAGCTGAACTTCCTGTGCGGTTCTCAGGAAGAACAATCTGGATAAGCTGTTGCTGGCTTTCTATAAAACCTCTGTGGGGAGCACTCTGACATATTGTCTGGGTATGTGTATGCAGCTCCACAATTGAGGACAGGAAAACTGTACAGAGGGTGATAAACACAGCTCAAAAGATCATTGGTTGCCCTCTGGCCAAAGCAGAATCAAGGCCATTATAGAAGACCCCTCACACCCTAGCAATTATCTTTTTGACCTGCTGCCGTCTGGACGGCGTTTTAGGTCAATAAAATCTCACACCGCTAGACTCATAAATAGTTTCTTTCCCTGGGCCATCCGAACCACAAATAAACACAAAGTCACTCCCTTATTAAGATGTGAAAAAATGTGAAATCTCAATACCCCATTCAGATGTGTAACAACATATTACAGTACAATCCATCTCTTGTGTATTATACTCGGCTAAGTGTTACAAGTCAGTGTTGGATGTATATTTTGTGTATATTCGTAGATATTGTACTCTCAAATTGCAAATGGAGATATGGGTACTCTATTTTTCTGATCTACATTTTAACTGCTTTGGTTTTGTTGTATTGCGAACAGTTGCATCCACAGGGTGCATCCACAGTTTCGTTGTACTTGTACAATGACAATAAAATTCTTCTAATTCTAATTCAAAAGTCTACAGAAAAAATCACCCATACTAACCAAATGTTCCACAACCAAAACCACAACACAACCTCCCACAAGAGAAGGTGTATTATGACTTTAAATGAGCCCAAATATACTGCAGCAATGTGGAACAGAAGAAAAAGAAAATAGAGCATCTATACAACATATCCAACAAAATGGATATCTACACAACTTTATCAAAAAGTCCATGACCACTCAACCCAATACAGCACAACCAACATAAACCCTAAAAAGAATTACACTGTCATAATCAAGAATATTTCTCAGAAACCACCAAAAGACTCTTACAACCACGTGGAATCAGCATAGCACACAAGCCAACTAAAGCCCTTCAAAACATCCTAAGCAGACCAAAAGACCCAACAATCCCAGAAGAAGAAAAAAAGAGTCATCTACAATGTACAGTGTAGGACCTGCAACAATCACTATGTAGAAGAAACAGGCAAAGATTGGCAGAACATATCCACAAACATCAACTAGTAGTCAGGAGAAGTTACCCTAACTAGGTAACATCGTACCAACGTTGTCCCATATACAAACAGAGCACATCCATGAACATGATAAAAATTCCTTAATTTCTCAACATAGAGACAGATTTACACATAGTTTCAATTGGGAAAGTGTGACCATCCTAGACCAAGCCAAGTCCAAAAATATCAGAAATTCTAGAAGACTGGCACTCTGATAAATCAGCCATCAAGAGACACATACACATTAACATCATCTATAGGTTATGCAAAAGAGACTATCACCCACCTCCAAAAAGACCCAAGTATCTATGGAGATTCTCAATCATCCAGGTCATGGTTGTCTTAAAGGTGCTTTTTTCAAGAAGCAACTGGACTTTCTGGTTTTCTTTTGAAAATGTTTCACTTCTCATCCAAGAAGCTTCTTCTTCAACTCTGAAGCAGCTTCTTGGATGAGAAGCAAAACATCTTCAAAGAAAAAACAGAAAGTCCAGTTGCCTCTCAGAAAAAGCTTCTTGGAAACAAAAAGACCCAAGCTCTTCTCCACCAGCAATCAGCACCTAAATCAGCATCAGACCAACAATCAAGCAAACAATAAAGAAACTGCCAAAGAGCCAACAGTAAACAGTTCAGCCAAAAACTGGCCCCACCAATACTGACAGGGCAAGCTACCAAAACATAAACTGACAGCAAACTTCAGTCCTTTCTATCACTGATGATGTTACCTAGTTTTGGTAATAAAATGTCTGCAAGAAAACAAACAAGCTCAGAGAGCATCAAGGACTCCTCATCCCAACATATGTTTCAGATATACTGGATCAGTATTTCTTAAAATGTGGTCCTAGGACTTCTAGAAATTCCCCAAAATCCCCTTAGGAATCCCTAAAATCAAAATTATTTGCCAGCATATGTTAAAAAATAATATTAAAATTACAAAAAACAATTGTGCACCAAAGTAGTTCAAATAAGGCAATTAAATGTTAATTTTATGATACTTTTGTTCTCATTTGAGATTTACATCATTTATGTAATGATGTCATTGTGTAAATGACATGAACTGATGTGAATTACATCATTTACTTAACATCATCATGGAAATTATTGTAAATTATGTAATTTGTGATTTGACAGACATTTGGAAGTAACAGATGCTATCTCCGCACAACTGGTCTGTTAAATCACGTTTCTATGAAACATTAATTTGTATCAGAACAGTATTTCAGAACTTCAGCTGTCTTATATGAAATAACTATAAACAAATTTATGCAGATGGATATTTTAATGTATTATTTATTTTAGTGAGCTTATGCACTGCTCCAATTATAACTGATTCTGGGAAGTTTGCATATTCTGTAAAATAAGGAAAAAATATATGGAAAATGAAGCAAATAAATAATAAACAGACCACAATTCTGTGGATATCATACTTCAAAAGAGACTCATTAAACAAACCAGTAGAGATTTTTCCTTAAAAACATTTGAGTTTTGTTTTGGACAAAATGAGCATGATGCAGCTAAAATCAAGGACTTAAAACACTCATGCATATTTTCACTGTAATTTGCTGAATCAAGCACAAAGTATCAACTTTTCAGAATCTCTTATAACAGTGGTCCCCAACCATTTTTGTACCAGGGACCAGTTTCACACAGAAACACTTTTTCAAGGACCGGCAAAATCAATTCTTCCCCAATAGTAAAGGGCTTCTTAGCTTTAGCAATGCTGTCCGCGAAGTTAGGCGTGGAAGTTAGCGTGAAGGTTAGTGTGGAAGTTAGGCGAGGGCGGAAGTGGTTGTCTTTCAAAATAAGACACCCGGAAGCAAAAACATATTTTTATATATATTTTAATAACGATTATTCATTCTTTGCGGCCCGATACAAAATGATCCACGGACCGATATTGGCCCGGGGCCCAGTGGTTGGGGACCCCTGTCTTATAAGATAAATTTAAACAACTTTTCTCAGCTGCCATATTTTGTTTCGTATACAACTTGTAAAATTTATCCATGCTGCTTTTATTTGTTTTGAAAAATATCACTGAATAAAAATGGGTTAATTTCAGAACTTTTGTTTCATGAAAGCATTTCAAATTAAAACATAAAAATATCTTTATGCTGAAATTATACTAATGATTGCGATAGAGCCAAAGGATAGGATTTTCTAAATAAACACATGCCCTATTTTAAGATACAGCTAACAAAAAATATAAAATCCTTCCATTCCCCACCATCCAGTAAGAGTTGAAGAAGCTTCTTAAATAAGAAGTGAAACATTTTCAAAGAAAAACAAGAAAGTATAGTTTCCTCTTGAAAAAGCAGCTTTGACCTGAATGACTGAGAATCTCCACAGACATCTAACAAAGAATATACCTGTAAGGTAATGCTGGTGCCAACATTATTGGGTTTTCATGCCAGATAAAGTCATATTTTTTTTAAATTCTTGGATTCGATAATTCATGCCATGTTTCATCAGACCTTTGTCTTTTAAATACCCCCAACACTTGTTCATTATAGTTTTTATATTGTATTTTTAAGTAATTTATGATTGATTTTACCCGGTACTAGTACTACTTCTCTCTTTTTAAAAGGATCGCAATTTGCTATGTGAGCCAATAGACTGGGAGTGAGCTATAAATATTCCAAACAAATAATTAAATGTTGGCTACTAAAGATATAAGTATCAACTGCAAAAGTGATGTTTCAATAGCTTCTTATTTGCCTAAAGTTTTTGCCCCTGAAAAAGTAGCTTGTGTTTTTCTAATTCTAGAGATACCTCTAAAATCTAATTCTACAGATACTTCTAATATCTAATTCTAGAGAGACTAATTCTACAGATGCATCTAGATGTATCTACCTATGGTCAAATAGTGAAAATTTCATCAAAATGTTCATTTTCCCCCCATCAAATTGATTCAGACTTGAAAAAAATAACAGAAAGGTTTTTTGGAGCATATTATTAATAATTATTAGGAAAGATAATGTAAACTATAGAAGAATATTATACTGTACTTTCCCCCCCTCTTATTTCTAAAAAAAATGCTATGAGAGATTAAGAAGACACTCTACAATGTGATTATCAACTTTTAGGCCAGCTAAGACAATATAATTTATTTTTACCATTTTTATTGACTTAGAGCATAATCATTTGTGCAATGAAAGCAAATTCATATGTGTGAGATCTGACATATATTTACAGCACAGAAATATTAATACATGTGTACTTTGTTTAGATTTGGTTATTCTTTCTCAGCTTGAAATTCAGTTCTGGCTTACAAAAGAAAACAAACCCCTGAAAATATGCAACCACACTAACAAATTATTATTTTTGAATAAATCAATTCCTTTTTTTAAAAAAATCCAGTTTCAGAAAAATAATTGCAATAATTGCTTCTGATAATTCCATTTTATCATTCATGTAACATATAATTGCACAAAATTTTAAGTTGGGTCTTTACCTTTTTACTAACCTGTAAGGCTGTCTGGACGAGGTGGGACCATTCTTTCATAGATATCATACTGCTGTGCATATTGCTCAATGTCATGAAGTGTCTGTTGCAATGATGTTCCCAAATGTTGTGGAACAGCAGTCATCCCAGAGCGCTTTGGTGATGAAGATCCAACTTGAGTTAAGGGTGGAGAGGCTACTCTTGTCTGTGTATCATTTATTGTGAGAGGTGAACCAACTCTGACTGAAGGCTGGTATTGAGGAGCTCCTCCATTGGGATTGGTTGATTGCCTAGATGTTATTGAACCAATTCGGCGCACTGCTACTGGTGAGGCAGGCCTCTGTGTAGTAAATGGAGATGCTGCTCTTTGAACAGGTAATGTTGAGAAAACATTAGAGCTGACAGACCGTGACTCAGTAATAGATGGCGAACCGTAGCCACTTCCTAAAGAAGTTCTGAGTGATCCCCTTGAAGGGGAAACTCCTGTGGTGGTTACATATGAGGGAGATTGGGCCCTTGATGGAACAGAACTTACACGTCTCATGGCTCTGTTGGTGGAAGCTATGTTTGGTGCTGTCTATTAAAAAGGAGAAAAATATCGATATCAACAAAATAAATTTAAGTGTAAAGATTAAGTGAAAATCTCATATACAGATTTGGGATTAGGCCTTACTGGATGCACTGGAAAGTACTTCTGAAAAGGACGGAACTCTCAATTTCTCCCAATGAAAAGTAAAAATGCTTTTGTTACATTGAACCTAAAATACTGTTGAACAATTTTATTTATTACAGCATCCATCAAGAATGCATTGTTAGAGAACACTGAACATTTTCTACCAAATAAGAAAATTAAAAAATAAGTAGAAAAATATTTGTCAGGTTTCCTTGAGAGAGGCTATAAAGATAGTAACCCTGTAAAGTGATTATATAATTATAACATCATAATTTTGCAAGGCTGCATTTTTAGTTTAACAGTCAACTTTTCATTACAAATATAGGCTCAGATTTATATAGTTGACCTATCTCATACAAACTATAGTTATTGAAATTTGTAACAGTAAACAATGTTTTTGTTCTGTTTATTTTCATTTTTGTGAAATAGCTATGATAAATATTATATTGTTTCATTGTTTTTTATTTCTATAAATGTTATATGATTTGTTTATTATCTATGGACAATTATGGTTTAAGACAGTTATATTAATATGAATATTTGGTAAATATTATTCATTTATACTACATATACATTAAGTTATAATTTTGTAGACTTTTCTTAAATGTACGTTCACATACACACTTTCAAAAAATTAAAATTCACTTTTGCAAGCAGCTTTTCAATCGCTACGATATTTTTGTTTTTTGATGAACAATACATTAATTGAACAAATGTTGCAAACTTAAAAACATTGGGTGGAACAGTACCCAGTAACAGAACATATTCTTTCTATAACCTGCCCATTTGCCACATCTGCTCAAAAAAATTGGAAGCCTTTTTCAAGCAGATTTGGAGGAAAATAATGAAGTGAGGATGGAGGCTGTTAAGAAAAAAAAAATCCCAGGGTACTAGAAACAAGTGCCCCTTAGCGCAAAGAAAAGGAATAGTAAATAAATCAAGATCATAATAAATACCAGACTTCTACTACATAACCTAAGGCCTTTTCTTATAAAATACAGACATATCTCCTTACACAATGACAAAATATAACTATTCGCAAATGATCAGATAATGGAACACTGAATGAATATAGGTGCTGGAATTTACTGTACCTGTACCAAAGCTTGTCCTTCAGCACGAGAACTTCGCACTAAATGGTTATTATTTGCTCCTGCAAAAGAATGCTGCTGTCTGCTTTCTCCTTTTCCTCGGTTCTGGCTGTTATGGAAACTGCCTACTTCCTGGTACCCACTATCAGAATATGAATTCATCTGTGTTGAACTTCTAGAGTTACCAACAGATCCTGCAGAAATAAATCATTATGAGACTGACATTATTACAAGTTACCACAAAAGAAAAAGAAAAAAAAAGCTTCCCAATTGAAAAACTTCAAATGATTTAAAATGTATATAACAGACCCTCACTTTCATGAAGCGATGTCTGCTCTGGAGAGTAAAGATTTCCTTGTTCAGACTCCGTTCCAACATGATAAGAAGTGATAGGAACGCTCTCAGATGTTCTGAGCTTATTTACACCTGTGTTTGGAAATTCTGAAAGCAGAGTTTTTTGTTAAGTCAATAAAAACAGCTTACACATTGCCTTTCTATACACTCATGACTTTATTCTACATAACATTACCAACAAAGATAAAGTGGTATGGTACACTGTCCATATGAAAACAGGTAAGCGTGTGATAGCAATAATTTTGTATGCAACATTTGTATCTGAAAATTGGCCTGTTTCTGCAGGTGTTTTTTTTTTTCTGAGCAGCAAAAAGATGACATCATATATTTTCATGTAGGGAAATTTGAAAACAATAACTGAAGAAGTTGTCAGATAATCTGGTATTCCTAGAATGAAACCAATACACGTTTCTGAAAATCTTTAATACCTACAATGATACCAGATGTTGAAATATGGGATCTGTATTCAAAAACTCAGTGAATCCCAGGTATTTTCCTTTCTCTGTTAATATAGATTAAAAAAAACAACTAGGTTTATCAGACTCGGAATGCAAAAATGCAGCCTAATTCAAAGTGGCAGCAGAGTATTCACATATTCTAACGGTCATCTGAATTTTTATACAAATAGTTCACCACTTACAATTTCTTTAGCAACCATTTGAAGTTACAATAGTGGTAAAAACTGACTTGTGGCTGCTGTTCATATTTACAACCATTGTAACAACCCTGCAGTCATGTGATCAAAATCTGGGTGCTTGTTAACTGCCAGTTATTTACCACAGTCATTGGGTCCCAGGTCATATGATCACCAATTACAACCTTTCTAGGCAGCTTCCAACAAGCAAAGTCAATGAGGGAAGCCAGATTTGCTTAACAACTGCGTGATTCACTTAGTAACCATGGCAAAAAAGTCATACAGTTAGGCATGACTCACTTAGCAACTGCTTCATTTCCTGACAGAAGTTCTGGTCCTAATTGTGGCTGTAAGCCGAGGACTTCCTATAGTCCAGCTCTGTTAGCTGCAATAATCTCTTTTTATATTTCTTGTGTTGGTGCTACAAGAAATTTGAGGACTTTCTGACTCAGGATCTATTCATGTCCATGGATGGCTCCTTTTTGGTTTCAAGTTGTTACATATGTCACATTCTGCCAGCTGATGGCCAACAGAAGTGGGGGGGAAAACTCAAAGAGGTTATGTACTGTAAAAAAACTCACAGAGGGTATGGTAGAAGTCAAGTCTCCTTGGGATATGACTGTGGGATATGATATAATGTAGCATCCTTACCTCTTTTTTTTTCTAAGAGCTTAAGGAAAATTATATGCCATTCTGATAGATTATCTTTTCAGTTTATTTCTCCAAACAATTCTGTGATACTGAAGGAATAAAATTTTGGTGCTGTAGCTGATAACTTTCAATATGTCTTAAACGAAGTGCAGTTAAGGCATTTCCACCAGAAGGCACAAATAAATAAATAAATAAAAATAGAATGAAGCATCTGTGAGAATCAGAGTTTTAGAATCAGCCTTTGCTTTGTTAGTTATTTAGATGTTTCCTTAACTCCACTGCTTCAAACAATTAACAGTAAGCAGTAAGCAGCTCAGGCACTTAGCGCATGGCATAGTAAAGAAAATATGTGTGGGGGTCAGCTCACTATATGAAGAAAGTATTACTAGAATTGTGGTCTTGACTTAAAATATCCACTTACTATGAAATAGGCAATGGCTTACAATGTAGGCCTACTGATATATTTATCTGCATTATAACCAAGGGAACAGAGAAGACAACAGACACTTAATACAGAAAACAATTAACAGTAAGAAGCTCAGGCACTTAGCATGTAAAAAAGAAAATGAATTATGTGTGTGGGTGAAGTCACTATACCAAGGAAGCATTACTAGAATTAGGTCCTTGACTTAAAATATTCACTTACAATGAAATAGGAAACAGCTTATAATTTAGGCTTATTGATACATTTATTTGAATTACAACTAAGGGAACAAGGAAGGTAACAGACACAATACAGAAGAAATAGATGATGTTTGTCCTGCAAACCTCAGTCAGAAGGACCATTGTTTGGACCATTGACTGCTTGGTAGCAACTTGGTGATGGTATTCATGAGTATACACAATTCCTTTATGTCAAAGAAACTTTCAGCTAAA
Source organism: Laticauda laticaudata (assembly GCA_004320025.1). NCBI lineage: Eukaryota > Metazoa > Chordata > Lepidosauria > Squamata > Elapidae > Laticauda > Laticauda laticaudata. The sequence continues at coordinate 73,278 of BHFT01039335.1, forward strand.
TTAATCTTTGTATGGTAGAGAAGTATTTATTAGATTAACTTAGCATTAGCTGTGTCACATGCTTCATTCCCTGCTACCTGAAAGAGCAGTATTGTTTTGACACATTTTGGCCAATATGCCACAATAGCAACCAAAGCCAAGTTTTTATCCCCAAATACAATCATATTATTCTATGCAAGCTAGAATCACTAATCTAGTGACAACTTTACAAGCCAATAGACAATCCTATCACTTTAAAGGTACATGCAATGTATGACACACAGGCTACCAAGATGCTACATAGAAATAGGATTTGGATGAACCAGAAGAAACTTAAAGTGAATTTGGATGCAGTTTGGGGGGGGGGGGGGGG
>BHFT01039337.1:0-10243 GCA_004320025.1 Laticauda laticaudata
AAACCAGAAACACCAATCAAGCAGAACACAACAAACTCCAAGACCAATAAACACAGACCAAGACTCCCAACCAATCAAAATGAAGAAGAAACCATTCTGGCTCAATAGTAGGCTAGCCTCAAATTTAAAACTGAAACGGCTGTGATAGCCTGACTCACAGATGAACAAAATACAGAACCCTGATGATGGCAGATAAGATTCTGTCAAAATATTTCTACATCTTTAAAAGCACAACTACAATGACGTGGGATAATACCCAAAAGAAGCTGAACAATATATATGTGCACCAAAACCCTAGCCACTATAGAAAACCCCAGCTACAGAATTATCAGAAAAGCCATAGAGTCATTTGTTTTCTTAAGTTTTTGCGGGTACTTACATGTATGCTGTTCGGCTTTGTTCAGGTATTATCCCACGTCATTGTAGTTGTGCTTTTAAAGTTGTAGCTTTGTTTCGGCAGAATCTCATCTGCCATCATCAGGCTTCTGTATTGTGTTCGTCAGACAAACATAATACAGAAGCCTGATGATGGCAGATGTGATTCTGCTGAAACGTTGCTAAACTTTAAAAGCACAACTACAATGATGTGGGATAATACCCGAATGGAGCTGAACAGGACCAATAGAAGAATAAGTACCCGCCTGGATGAACACAAAAATGCAGTAAAAAAGCTGGAACACACCTCCTCACTAATCCAACACATGACAGCCACAGGTCATAACATCAACTTCATTGGCACCAAAACCCTAGCCACTATAGAAANCAGAGAATCCATAGAGATTGAAAAAAGACCTGAAAGCATGAATAGAAGAGATGATTCCAGCAGACTGTCAATCATTTTGGAAGCTGCACTTTCAAACAAAAAAATTTCCACACCACAAGCCAGGCAAACACCTGGGCAGAAACAGACTCCCCCTGATACCTCTAGCTCAAACACACCCCAACCAGGCACCCAGATGAAACCTGGCTTCCCAACAACTGATTGCCATCCTTTTACTCAGAGCCAAGCTGCAGTAAAAGCCTCCAATACAGGAACACAATGTTGCCAGCCAATCAAAGCCACAAAACAGACAGAAGAAATTAGGAACACCAATCAAGCACAACACAGCAAACTCCAAAACCAATAAACACAGACCAATATTCCCAACCAATCAGGATGAAGAAAAAACCATTCTGACAGCAATAGGCCAGCCCCAAATTTGAAACTGAAAAAACTGTAAGATTCTGACACACAGACAAACACAATACAGAAGCCTGATGTGAAAATTTTTTTGTTATATTGAGCCTATTTGTTATCTAATATTAATATTTAGTCAAATCCACTGATTTATTTCCTGTTGTGGCTTCCAAAATTGATGGTGGTGAAGTGGTTATAATGCACTCTTGTGAGAAAATTCTGTTCACAGCCTGAAGTTTGATCCTGATGGGGCTCAACATTGACTTAGCCTTCCAACCTTCCAAAGGTTGGTAAAAGGAGGACCGAGATTTTTGGGAGCAACATGATGACCCAGAGAGTGTTGTAAAGTACAATGGGCCAGTGTATAAAACTATTTGCTGTTTTGCTTGAAGTTGCAAAGGAATGAAAAAAAAAAACAGTTTGGTCATTACCTACCAAGAAAAATCACCTCTCTCAGAAAGACAGTCTTTGGGATAATGACAAAAAATTGTCAGATACTGTGAAAAGGGCCTGTCACATAGGCCGACAGATGCAAAAAGTATGTAAAAAGGACACAGCAGACGAGAAAATGTTCTATCCATTGTTATCCACTCTCAAAAGTGCCCCAAATTTGCATGCCAGTAGAAACTCAGGGTTGTTCGTGGGTAGAGACAAGAGACGAACGGGTAGAGAGAACGCGAGGGTACAGCTGGTTAGAGGAAGAGTGAACTTTTAGACCTGAGGCAGTAGAAGTGGATGGTGCCTATGGAAAGCGGCTAAATGCGGAGATGGGAGAGAGAGGTGAGTAATGCACGGAGATCGGGAGAAGGATATATCAGGGCTTCCGGGTGGAGAATAGACAGCGGACGGTGGAATGGCGCAGTGGACATAGGAACGCGGATGGCTCGAGCAGAAGTTAATTAGTCAGTGGAGTGCATTCACAGAAGCCGTAGCGGAGTGCTAGCGGATGCCTAGCAGATGCAAAGCATGTCACGCAGGGTGCATCCATGCGTAGGGAGGATGCATTGCAGTCAGCCCCCAGATGAAAAAGGATGCAGCTCGCAGGAGAGCAGCGTCACCATTCAGGCGCAGGCTGTGATTGACTGGAGTGTAGGAAAGCACCTGCTTGTGCAACGCGCACAAGCAGGGTCTCGGCAGAGCCAACCAACCATGGGGGGAGAGAAGAGCGAAAGCCCTGTGCTTACTCCTGCGAGCCCTGGCCTAAAGAAAGGACAGGGGCCACCATCGACGCCTGGCGGCTGAACCTGCTTCTGCTGGGGCTTCTGCTGGTGCTGCCTCCTAGGTGCTGGGTGCTTCGCGACTGGCTGGCTTGACTGCTTGGTGCTGCGTCCTGGTGCTCGGTGGCGCTCTGCATGTGGTCCTTTACGTCTGCTGGTGCTGCTCTGGGTCTGGTGCTGTCTGCTGTGCTTAAGCTTGCTCTGGTGCTGCTACCTGGTGCTGGTGCTTGTCGGCTGGTGCTGCCTCTGCTGGTGCTCGCTGTACTGGTGGCTCCTCGGTGGCTGCTCTGGTGCTATGCGAGTTTTGGCTGCTCTGCTGTTGGTGTGCTAGTGGGCGCTGGTGGTGGTGGTGCGTGCGTGGACCGCGCTAGAACCTCAAAGCTCTTGCTGGAGATGAGGGCCCAGAAGGCCTGCTAGAGGGAGGAAAGGCAGATCATGTGATAAGGGAGAGGGAGGGCGAAGGTATTTACTTCCATGAATGAGGTGATCATGAGGGATAGTGCTCGAATGGTCTATGCGAGGAAGAGCGAGTAATCTGGCGGACAAGGGACACAGAGCAGCTCATAGAGATTACCGAGATGACAACAAATCGGAAAGCAGGGAGGCTTGAGAGGAGAAGGTGGAGTAGCCCTGGGCGACACTTGGAGGTCTCCTCGGTGGTGGGAAGCACATGCACACCTGGTATGCGGAAGCTGCACCTCAAGAAGTCTGGCAGGCCGCAGTCAACTCCACCGAGCGCGGAGAGACTATGTGAGTGGCTCAAGTGCAGGATCTCTGAGGTGACGAGACTGAGGTACGCACCAGGGATGGGATTGAGAGGAGAGGCCCTCTGTCAAAGCACCTCTCTCTCAGGCAGCCACAAGAGAGCCAGTCCTCTCTGGGCAAGAAGATCGCTCCTGTGTCCAGGCAGGTGATCTGTGGAGCACCAGTGACGAGACTCCCACCAGAGACGCAGCTGCGCACAGTCCGCACCATGAGGCAGGGAGCGAGTGTAAGGATCACCCGCTGATCCAGTTGGAGCAAGAGGAGAGGGTGCTGACACCAAGAGACCGACCAACAAGTCCACGACAGTATCCACTCACACAGACAACAGGGCAGAGAGGCAGAGACTGGAGGGGCAGCCACAACACTGTCCTGCTGGAAAGGAGTAGGGACCGACGATGCGAAAGTTACCTAAGAAAGCTTAGGCGTAAAAATCCGTCCTTCGTCGTCAGGGCTGGTACAAGAAGATGGCGGTCCACCAGACAATGAGTCCATGCTCAAGAGATGATGGACCGCAAAGCCCTTCCTCACTACTGTCAACAGACCCTCATGGACATGTCTGAATGCACATACCAGGCTGATGAGAAGGAAGGAATTCACGGAGGTCTTCTGCACAGATCCCTCAGTTGGCAGGGCCCGAGGCCGGATTGGACCGTGTCTGACCGACCGTAGTTTAGACGCAGGTCCAGGTCTGAGCTCGCTCCACAGCCCCAGGAATGAATGTCACGTTGCCCTTTGGCGCCGAAGGCTTTCCACAGGGCCTTGCACCGTGTACCAAGGCTAGATAGCTAGACCGGAGGAGGTTCCATGGCAGGCACTAAGGCATCCCTTCCAGTCCACAGCGGTACACAGGCAGGAGGTCGACATTAGAAGGCGAGTTGCGATTATGCACTAGAGATTGGCGCGCGATTGTGCAGATGGACACCGATGCACTGAAAGATGGAGCCACGTCCGACAGACGGTGCCGCGACAACAGCAGCAGGTTTATGCCACCCTACACTGCCACAGATCCGCCACCCACGCTACACCTCGTACATGCTGCAGAGCCAGACATGCCCCACACACTCGCTCCTCGCTTCCTCTCACGCGCGAGCAAGCCCCCCCCCGAGCTGCCGGTCAGAGACAGTCTGGATCGTCGGTCTTGGGACTCGATACCAGCCCATAGCCAATGGAGGAAGGGGTTCTCAACATTGCACAGGACTGGAGGCCAGCTTCATGAGAGCTCTCCTCCGACAGCTACACCATCAGCCCTGTTGTCCTCTCCAGGGCCAGGCACGCGACCAAAGGGCCACCTGCAGAACGCAGCAGCTCCAGTAGCAGCGCACGTGCCCACAGCAGCTGCGCACGCCTTCTGTCACTCCCTGAGACTCTATGGGGACCCTCATGAGTAGACGTGACGAGAAGAGATGACTGGGAGTTGCACCTGTTCACGGTTTATCTTTGGGCTTGGAGTCAATTTACATATGGGTGCATGTTGTGTCTTTTACAGGTTTTGTGTTATAAAATAAAGTATTATGCTTTGCCTTTCAGGACACACTTGGTTTCAGTATCTTTTTAGTAAATAAAGGTCTTTGGTGGAAACTTTTAGAAATGGCTTTAAGCCCTGTTGCATGCTTGTGGCGATGGTAAGGATAGCGAAGTGGGGAGGGCAGGGAGATACCGTGTAGGGGATGGGTAATAGCTACGTGGAGGGATCGGGTCAGAGGGGTAGGAGGAGCGGGAGTGACCGGAGTGGGAGGTGGATGATGCTCGTGGGATAGGGATAAACCTCCAGTGGCAACAAATAGTGGGGACTCTATGGTTCACCCTCGCAGGGTGGGCCACAAGCGCTATGGCCGCTTATTATGCAACTGAACAATGTTAATCATTCGATACAACACTCTTTCACACTAAATCTTTGTTAAATGCCTTGTTCATGTGTAGGGGCCACTGCAACTACATGGCACAAATCTGCATCAGTGTGATGAGACAGGCTGAAGGAAAGCATCCCATTAATCATCCATGCTAGTCACCCTGTCTTGGACTCCCACCTGGCTCCAGGGTACGGGAAGTTGCTCGCAGTGTTTTCAGGGAGGTGTGCGCTCGCTGTACTCCCTTGACCCGGAGGCTCTGTTGAGGAGACTTACGAGCAGTCTGAAGGTGTCCAATCAGGTGTCGCGCTTGGCCTCCATTCCCCAGGCTCCATGGTCCCCATTGCCTTGTTGATGGTAGCGCCAGAGCCTGGTTCTGCCAATACTGGGTCAGCGGGTGCGCATGAGAATTTTGTTGCTCAGAGATGGTAGAGCTTCCCATGGATGTTCCTCGACGATTCTTATGGCGATAATGCTGCAATGGTGTGCTGTAGGGAAGTACCTGGAACCCTGTTGGCCCAGGATGACCAAAGGTGTTCTCCACCACTCCGTCACCTTGCCACATGGACAGGCCCTGTAGTTGAAGGATGACCTCGCTCTTCAGGCGGGTGAGGGGGGCATCTGGAAGTGTAGGGGCTTCATCGAGGTAGGTTCTGAGGAGAGAAGCGGTCGTCATCCCGCCGCACTAGTGATGTCAGGGACGACATCTTTTTGTGTCGTGGTCTACAGGGGGTCTGGATTGCTAGGGAAGCCCATGATGAGGTTATTTGTTCTCCAGCCCCTCACTTGAGTGAACTGGCATTGTATACCTGGGGCGCATCTGAAGATGAAGCCGATTGCCTGAAGCGCATCAGATGTACATTGGACTGTGTAGTTGCAGCATCGACGCAAATGGAAGTAGGGATGATGGCTGCGAAGAAGGCCTCTTTGTAGGTGTCGTGGATGAAGTGGACCCTGAGTTGGCTGGCGCTTTGCAGGCCAGTGCTTCCCATCTATGGCTCCAACGGTGTGGGGGAAGTTCCACTTCTGAAACTACACTGCTCTGCAACTTTCTTCCATCTTCTTCAGCCACAAGGCTGAATGGTGTTGTGTAGCACCCTCGCAGGCGTAACTGGCATGCTCCTGTGACATGGTTCCGGAGGCCAGGGGCTGAAGCGAGTCAGTGCCGACCATTCTGCAGCCCAGGGTCGGCATGGGCGCGGAAGTTGTGTTTGCCTTGGTCAACTGGGTCTCAGCCGTCGCAGCAACTTCATCAAACATGGCTGGCGGCATCCTCATGAAGTTCTGGAATGTACAAGGGTCTTCATTCCTAGCTCCACCATACGAGCTTGTTATGACAGTCGTACTCGGCTCTTCTCACAATGCCATCTTCAGACCCAGACACTTCTTGGATGCCTCCTTTTCCTTGTGTAGAAGCAGGTGAAAGAGCCTGTAGAGGGCCTTCACACTTTTGTAGGACGACGGTGGCTACCAAAAGGAGGTGCGTAACGATCCATGGTGGAGATGACTGGATGCTGTGGAAGAGCAAGAGCAAGATCAAGGCGCTGAAGGGTCTGCACCGCAGGGCGGCTGGACTGAAAGTGAGATCGCAGGTGATTTTCTCTCCTCCTTTTTATAGGAATATAGGTTTTCCGCTAGGTATCCTTTTGCATCCTCTGGACATCCTGCAGACATCCTAAATATACGAGATACGTCCCCTATACAAACGTTTTTTCCATTTTGAATGCTTATAATGCGAGCTTCATCGCTTTCATCCTTTCTACGTCTGTGCTACTAATGCTGTTGTAGTTCCGACGTCCGTTTCGCGTTCTTCCCCTGTGTCCGTTTTCTGCTGGAGCGGAATGTGAGTTGCACCGAACGCAGTGGATGCCTAGCGGATATAGCGGATGTGTAACGGATGACGACGGACGTATAACGGATGTTCCCCGTATGCGTAGTGGATGTATAATGTAGGCGTTGGATACTTTATCCGCTCAAAAAGTTTTGTGCAGCTCAATACCTTTTGAGCGGATGAAATCTCAGTAGACGGATGCTGGACGGAGAGAGAGTATGAAAACAGATTCAGTGAGTACCGAACGGATACATCGTGTTAACCAACAGATGGCAAGTGTTTCTCTCCACTTTTCATCCTCTTTCCATCCGTTGGTGCTATGTGACTTGGGCTTTATATATTTGGTAGCCTGAAACATGGACTCTACAAAGGATGTCCTAGAAAATTTTTTATTATTTTTTAAAATAATAGCACAAAACTTAAAACTTATAATAAAATATTGGGTAAAAAATTAGGAATGAAAGTCAAGATTTTTCATGAATTAAGTTACAGTTTTTTAACATTTGTAGTATTCATCAAATCTGTTACGTCTTCCTACTAGTGGCAAAGAAAGATGGCATAAGTTACATGTTTTTTAAAAAACTTGTTGAAGTTCTTCTTAATTGTACTTTTTTATTAATAGCATATAGACAACTAATTTTTCAATCTATTGATATTCCTTCTTAGGATTGTCAAAATTAAAACAGTCCTAATAATTGTAGCTGTTTTGTATGTTAGATTATCAGAGCATTTAAGTGACAATAATAATGAGAAAAAAATTAATTATATTTTCAGCCAAGCATTTAACCTAAAATGCTTCTCTTTATAGACTGAAGTCACTAAAAAAAAAAAAAAGCAAACTTCTATTCATAATACATTTTATTTCATTGGAACCATCCTTTGTCTTGTGAATGCTCTAGGATATTTATTCTAATCTGTACTCTATGGTATTTATTCTAATCTGTAGTTAATGTATTCATTTACTGTTACTTTATAGAAAATAGAAGCAAACACCAAACAAAATTCAAATGTATTATTTGCTTCCATCTTTTTTTTAAGTTGTGGAAGAAAAAAACATCCTAACCATGTGACTATTACTGGTATAATATTTTAGGATGCAACTATGAAGGTTGAGGTTGTGTTTATGAAGCCCCAACATGTTATTTTTAAACCATTATACAAAATGTGTAAAAACATTTACATGCAAAAATGTGCATTTTTTGAGAGCATAATGTGCAAGTGTTTCTGTAAGTTTCAAAACAGTGGTAATATTGTGCCACAATAGTGAAGAGAATGATTTTACTGCAACCATATAATTTGCAATACGTATATCAATATTTAACATGCATGTGGGATAGTTACTGAGAATTTTATTACAACATAATGGTTTTATTACAGTTGGCAGATCAACTGACAGTTGATAGACTTGTTATGCATTCATACAATAGTGCATATAAAATTATAGATCTCAGATGTGGTAATTTCTGGTTTCTCTATAGCAATATCTGAAATATATTATTCTACTTTGTTTCTAATCAGGACTAATCAGATTATAGTTGTAACTTTCTGCTGAACAAATAAAATAACTAGACTCTTTTCTGAAAGAGAAAGTGTTCTGATCAGTTTCCTACAGATTTAAATTACTGAAAACCTAGAAGATGGTTTTTCTGTGGAAATTTGGATGGTTTTATTTGAGCTGCATCTGTACAACACACATTCTTTATAACCATATTGACTTTTGCTGTCAATCCAATGAAGGTTCACAGGTAAGAAAAAGAAACTTCTTTTATTGACAAAAACAAAATACTGTGGGCACTTATTAATCTCTAATTTATAGGCACATGGGCAAAGGAACACTATGCTGAAATGTTTAAAAAAATCCTGATTATTTCTTTCAGTAGATATCAGTCATCAACAATCCTTCCCTCAGTTATAAAGTGGAAATGATCTATATTTTTAGAATTTTTTAAATTGCCCTTTTATTATTTTGAAATAACTGAGTGTGGTGAACATATCTAATATATTAGATATATTAAATATTAGATATAGATAATATATTAGATATATTCTTTCCCTGTCATTATGTGAGGTAGGTTGGGGTGAGAAAGAGACTCACACATAGTTTCCTGGTTTCTAGTCTTTTTCCTGAACTACTCGACCAAAATGCCTCTTTTCTTTTTCTAATATTTCTTACATATTTTGAGGCCAAATTTGAGTTGTTTTTTTAAATGAAAGCTTTTGATATGTTGATTGTTACAACAAACATCCAACTGTTTAGGGACATTTTAAATGTCTCTCTATGCATAGCCTCCTGTAATTTGCCCTGGAGAAAGAGAAAAAAAAAGATATTATGAGAAAAATGTTGACAGATCTCAAATGACCTAGGGTAGATTGATCAGCTGCAATCCAGCAAGATTAACTGACAATTATTACACAGTTTCATGGTAGTCATAGTAGTTGTTTTTCTTCCTCTGATATTTATGTTACTCTAGTAAAAATAAATTTAATAAGTGGTTGGGGGAGAATAAATTTATCAGCCTCAAGCAGATTGTCCTGGCTGGTTGCTTTATTGTTCATTTCTATTGAACTCAAATACAAAAGTTCTTGGATGGATTAGAGAACTACTTGATACACTGAAACAAAAGAATAATAGAAATACAAAAAGAGTATGAAGTACACGAAGGATAAAAATATAAAATTAACATTCCTTGCCATTTTTCTATCTCTTTAAATTGGCAATATATTTTTGTATTAGATTTTTTTAAAATGCAGATAGAAATCTCATGTTGATTTTTTTCTGTGTGGCATAAATTTTCCATATATTGTGATAAAATAGTGATACTTTTTAGGCTAAAATATGTCCAATTACTTTAAGCTCTGAAGCACCTCTGAATCAGTTGGAAGCCTTCAGACCTCTCTTAATTAATAATTTCTCTTTGTTCAAGCTTCCATATTGACTTTACAATTTAAACTCTAAAAACCATGCACTATAGTGGTTCACTCAATCTTGACCAGCTTTATTTCTGACCATCTGCTTTTTGAAACAAATACTAAGGGTAAAGCCGACTCATAACCTCTTTTTATCATTTTAAAAATCTGTCTTGGTCCTTTCCTGCCTTGCAGTATGGTTTTAAATCTTTGCAACACATCATATGGGTTCTTTCCCATTGATTTCAAACTTTATATCAATGTGTAGCTTTGAGTTTGACAAAGGTGAGGTAGATCTAAAAATGAGATGTGAACAGTTTATTAGGTTCCTCACCCATAACTCAGAAGTAAAGCCCAGATTTTCAAAAAGTAAAAGGCTTCATTTGACTTCTTTGCTTGACTAGGTTGATGATTTATTGGCATGGCTTAAGCCCATGTCACACCGAACCAACGGATGCAAAGAGGATGTAAAACGGACAAAAAACCTTGCCATCCGTTC
>BHFT01039339.1:0-27385 GCA_004320025.1 Laticauda laticaudata
CAACCCCAACCAAAACCTAAAACCTAACCCTAACCCAAACCCTAAACCCAACCCCTAAGCCTAACCCTAAACCTAACCCAACCCCTAAACCCCAAACCAAACCCTAACCCTAACCCCTAATCCTAATCCTAACCCCGAAACCCTAAACCCAAACCCTAACTCAGCAGAGGTTCTGCTGACGTGAGTATGGATACGTCAGCCACATATGTTGGCCTTGGCAGACTTTATTCCTGATTTATTTTTTTGTTGACTTTATTCTAGCAGCCTCTGCCGAGCAGATACTCCCAATGCAAGCAGTCTGTGGCTCGCTTGTCCTTTCTGAAACTAGAACTCTCTACCTTTTGCCAATTTTCTGGAATCCTTCAGGCTCCAGAAAGGTGTGTGGGTAGCAACTCTGCAGCTTTTTTTGGNTTGGGGGGGGGGAGGGGGGGTGGCTACCAAAGCTTGCTTTTGGTTTATGAAGGACCAGTCTGGATAATAACACAGAGAAATGGAAACAGCAAACTTCAGTGGTCATCCCGTCACCAGGGAAACGGACAATACACTGGTTGCCATTCAGGAGAGGAGAGGTGATCGCAGGAGAACAACTTTTGACTTGAGATTCCTGGAGGCAGTCTGAGTGTAAAAGAAGTTAATAAACCTTTTGGGCCTTCGCTCATTTTCCCGAGAACAACTGGACAAAAGCGCGATGTCGTCGAAATAAAAAGAGCGAAGGCGGCCTTCATTCCGCTGCGGCCCAGGGCAGAAACGGCCCAGAGTGAGGGAGGCGCCACTTCCGGCGAGGCTTTGCCTCCGGCTGGAAGGAGGCGAAAGGCCTCCGCTTCGCTCTGCCCAACTGCCCGGGGCTTCCACGGTCCTCGGGGAGACGCCGCGGGCAAGCCGTTGCGCGCCCCCGAAGGCCTCTCGGCAGCCCACGACGTCGGGGCTGAGCGCCCCTGCGGTCGACAGAGGCGTTGGGGACCCCGATGACCTCCGCCCCTGCTCGCCCGGATTTCCGCTCCGCTGCCCTCCGCCGGGACCTAACCCGTCCGGCCATGAACGGTAGCGAGGCGGTGCGGCTGCTGGATGCCGTTGACTTCGCGGCCCGCAAGCACTCGGGGCAGCGGCGCAAGGATCCGGAGCGGACGCCCTACATCAACCACCCTGTCGGTGAGGCGGGGGCGCGAGGCGGTCGGCGCGAAGCGGTCGGCGCGGCCGGGGGTAACTCTGCCCCTCCGCTGTCCCCCACAGGTGTGGCGCAGATCCTGGCGCAGGAAGCCGGCGTGGCCGATGTGGCGGTGCTGCAGGTAAGCCGGGCGGGCGGCGGCGGAGGCGGCGGGGTTACCGACGGGCGCTGAACCTCCCTCGCCCCGCAGGCCGCCCTGCTGCACGATACGGTGGAGGATACGGACACCACCTTCGCGGAGATCGAGCAGCGCTTCGGGCCGGAGGTGCGGCGCCTGGTGGAGGAGTTGACCGACAACAAGGCGCTGCCCCGGGCCGAGCGAAAGCGCCTGCAGGTGGAGCGCGCGGCGAGTCTGAGCGCCGGGGCGCGACTGGTGGCGCTGGCCGACAAGCTGTACAACCTGCGCGACCTAGACCGGCGCGCGCCCGAGGGCTGGTCCGAGCAGCGCGTGCGCGAGTACTTCGCCTGGGCGGCGCGCGTGGCCGACGCCCTCCACGGGAGCTGCCCGGCGCTGGAGGAGCCCCTGTGGCGGCTGCTGGCTGCCAGGGGCGTCGCGCGCTAACCCGGAAGCATCGCGGGGGAAGTGCCGGAGCCGCGGACCGCGCACTTCCGGGAGGGGCTCGGGCGCCCCCGCCATGGCCTCCCGCGGACCGTCCGACCTGCCGGACTTCGGCCTGCTGAAGCGTCTGGCCCGGGACCAGCTGGTCTACCTCCTCGAGCAGGTGGGCGCGGGCGCGGGCGCGGGCGCGGGCGCGGCTGGGTCGCGACGGGCGGCCCTGACCCGATTCTCGGTTCCGCAGCTGCCCGGCAAGAAGGACCTCTTCCTGGAGGCCGACCTGATGAGCCCGCTGGACCGCATCGCCAACGTCTCCATCCTGAAGGTGGGTCCGCGAGGGGTCTGGGGACCTTTTGGCTGCCACCCTGGGACGCGCGCCTCCTTCGCCTCCGGCCCCATTGGCAGCCAGCTTTCTTCCCCCGGCCATTCCCCATGGCCAGTGGGCCCCTGGCCCTTCGTGCCTGCCCATTCGCCCAGGCACCCTTTGACCCCGCCTTTGGCTGCCCGCGACAAATAGCCCCCAGCCAATCGGGTGATGGACAGAAGCAATGATGCTGCAGGGGCAGCGATGATTGGGTGATCGCAGGGCCTTGGGAGGGGCAGCGTCTGATACGAAAGAGATTTTGTGCAAAAGCATCCCGATCTGTCACAAGGAGCAGGAGGGACGCCTCGAGGGAGTTTTGCAAAGACAAAGCTTGCAACTCAGTCGGCTCCAACCAAAGGAGGGAGGAGGGGAAAGGCTGGAGCGGCTTCTGACTCTGTCTGGGGGGGCAGGCAAAACAGTGATTTGCTTTTTATCATTTGTCAGGCTAGTGATCAACTAGAAACATTTTGCAAAAAAGTGATTCCTGGTAATTGGCTGAGATATTTGTTTGCACTTAAATGCTTTCTTTTCTAAAAGGAAAGGAATCTTTCTTTCACTCCTTGTGTCGCCATCCTGTAACACCAGAAGCTGTGTCAGCCTTGCCACTCCTCCCTCCTTTCGTTGGAGCTGACTGAGCTGCAAGCTAAGCTGTCTTTGCAAAGCTCCCTAGAGGCGCCCCTCCCTTCCTCCCTGGCCCCTCTTAACAACCACCCATCTATGTCCTCCCCCAATGGCTCTCAAGGCTGCGAATCCTGCTGTCATAAAAATATATATATTGCATCACATGCTGCCCTCCCCACATCCCCTGCAGTCATCCATCGCCAATTGCCACCACAGCATCATTGCATCTGCCTGCCACCTGATTGTCCCTTGCAGCCAAAGGCTGGTGGGAAAGGGTGTCTGAGCGAATAGCCAGAGACCCACTGACTTGTGGAGAATGGCTGTGGGAGGGCCAGCAGAGGAGGAAAGCTGGCTGTAAATAGGCTGAGATGGGTGGTTGGGGGCAAAAGGGGTGGCCAAGGATCTGTGCTTTTACATCCCGTTCTGGTCCATGGGGGGCACCTCCTCTGTTCCCTCCCGCATCCAACAACATACATCTCTCCATGCAGCAGCATGATGTGCACAAGCTCTACAAGCTGGAGAAGAAACCAGCGCGCAGCTCCAGTGACCAGTGAGTGGGCTGGGGGGGAGTCAGGGGCACTCCACCTGAGCCTGCCTGACTGCATCCTGCCCTTTCTTCCAGGTTATGCTTCCTGCTCCGTCCACGACTCACGAGTGTCCGTCTGGTGGCAGGTGAGTGGCAGGGAGCACCTCCTGGGGTGTGTGTGTGGAGGGGTTCCATGAACTCAGTGCTGACTCTGTGCTTCTTGCAGAATTGATCAATGCTGACAAAGCAGCAGGTCGGGTGCGCAAGTACAAGATCATCTTCAGCCCACAGAAGGTGAGGCTCATGGGGGGAGGGTGCAGGCAGCCGGAAGCGTTGGATTAGCCTGGTGTACCGGTGAAAGGCTTCCCAGCCCAGGGGTGAGGGAGGTCACCACGGGCTTGAACTTTGTAGAGGTATTGGTCAACATGTCAGTTCACATTTAAGTGAGCCTCCTAGCAGAATCCCCCTTTTCCTTTCCAGGGCAGATTATCTAAGGGGTGGGGGCAGAAGTAGGTTTCAGTTTCCTGTCCTCAAAACTTCTGGCCCACTGAATGGGTACTTTGAATTAGAGCATCAGCTTTTGGGGAGAAACTTTTCAGGGATGAGGAATAACATAGAGGCATTGCACTATACCACTTGGAAAAAGTTTCCTCCTCCACCTTTATTCATTGCTGGAAAGAGATGTTTCAACCTGTGCTGATTTATCCTGCCACACACACAGCCCAGTTCAATTTGTCAGTTTAACTTGAGATTCCAGTGACATTGGTAGTATGGCTTCTTGGTGGCATGTGTGTGTGTGTTTCAGAAGCTGTTGTGATGCCCAGGAAAGGTGGGATAGGTTTCCCTTTCTATGTTTCCTTAAAACAGGGTTGGGGAACTATGGCCCTTTTATGACTTGTGAACTTCAACACCCATGCTGGTTCAGGAATTCTGGGAGCTGAAGTCTACAAGTCATAAAGAGGCCAGACAGTTCCCCACCTCTGCCTTAAAACCTGCACTATTAAAGCCCCAAATTAAAAAAAAACACATGAGATTCCAGGAATAATCTTCAGGTGAAGGCCTTGTGTTGTACTGGTTAGAAATGCTGTGTCTTGAAGGTGGCACCACATACCACCCTTCCCTGGATCATTGAGCCTCAGCTGCTAAATGAGGTTTGTGCCATAGAAGGCCCTCGGCCAGGAAAGATTATGAAGCCCTTAAGGTCCTTGAGGCTTCCAAGTATGGCACTTTCATGGTTACCTGAAGTTGGCTCTCTTCTCCTGCAGTTCTACACATGTGAGCTGGTGTTGGAGGAGGAAGGGATCTATGGCGGTAAGTCTCGAGAACTGGGTGCAGTGCAAACACAGCTGGATGCCTCTATTCAACCCAAGTGTCCGGGGAAAGGGGCATGGAAATAGATGGGAGGTAAATGATTTGCTGGTCTCCTTTCCTCTAGACTTAAACCTCTGGCTATTCACTCAGGTTGTGAAAGGTAGAAAAGAGAATAGGCATCCAAACATTATCTCTGACCCTCTAGATGTGACCTGGGATGAGTGGTCCTTCTCCCTCCTCCCTCTGGATAATGACATCATCAGCATGGAGCTGCCCGAGTTCTTCCGAGATTATTTTCTGGTTAGTAGGGTCATTTATGCTGGCTGTGATGAGTGTCTTGATGGTTGCCTGCTGTCTCACCAGCATCACTATAGTCTTGGAGGTTGCATTTTGGTCGCGCCTTGTAAATCCTTGAGAGGCAGTTTGGTGTAGTGATTAAAGCACCAGGTTACAAACTGCCAGACTTGAGTTCTAATTCCACCTTATGTGCAAAGCCAGTGGGGGAACTCTGGACCAGTTACTCTCAGTCCAGGAAGAAGGAAGCAAGGACAAATCAGAAAATTACAAAGAAGAAAATTACAAACACTTGTCCCAGGAGTTGCAATTAACACTGATGTAAAGGCATACGTACTATATCCATGTTCATGCACACAAATAGCAATAGTACTTAAGATTTATATACTGCTTCACAGTGCTTTTACAGCCCTCTTTAAGAGTCAAGCATCTTGCCCCCAACAATCTGGGTCCTCATTTTACCAACCTCAGAAGGATGGAAGGCTGAGTCAACCTTGAGCTGGTGAAATTCGATCTGCCAAATTGCCAGCTGTCAGCAGAAGTAGCCTGCAATACTGCATTCTAACCACCTGTGCCACTATGGCTCTTACATACAACCTTTAGGACTTGAAGATGATCTTTTAAAAAATCACTTTTTTACATTTATCAGAGCACATATTCTAAAGAAAAAGTATTAACATATTCACATAAGATTATAAGCATTACATATTTGTATAAAGAAATCTTTGTAATAAAAGCCACATTTAATTATTAACTGCCCAACTAGTAATGACATTTCAGTATTTGCATATATCAGTGATACAATGGTTGGGTCATATTGCAGGTCATGATGCTTAACTGATACTGTTAATATGATTTCTGTTTTGAGTGCTAGTGGAGTTTTGGGTTTCCAAGAGTCAACTATTCCCTCCTGGTTCCAAGGTTCCAACACTCCATTTACTCTTGCAGGAAGCGGACCAGCGGTGGATCAACACAGTGGCCCAGAGTTTACAACTGATGAACTCTCTCTTCGGCCCATTCACTGAGACTTATGGAATTGGGCGGTGTGCCAAGGTGAGGTCAGGTCAGCCCAGGCGGGTAGAGTTGCTTGGAGAGCATGTGCCCCAGAGAAAGAAATGGCTCCATGGAGGCTGTTGTTGGCTGAGCCATAGCAGGGTGAAAGGGTGGCCGAAGAACACATTTCAACTAAATGCAGCCGTTTATGTAAAAGGCGCTCTTCCTTCCAAGCTACCTAAAACCTGTCTGAAAGCTTTGCTCTTTTTTTGTCAAGTTTTTTTATTTTGTATTCTTTATACATATCAATATGTGAATGGTGCGATACCTGTATTTTAATACAAATAAACATATTATTGCTCCCAATCACATTTCATTTTCATTATTTTCTATTATTTACACATACCTTATACTTCCGCCCTCCATTTTCTAAACCTCCCCCTTGTTCTTTCATATATCTTGATATATCAATATATATGTACTATTGTTCCCCTCTTATTTCTGTCTCTTTTAATTTTAATTCTTCCCCCATATCATTGTAATATTCAAAGACATGTCTTTTTGATCATATTTTCCTTATTTATGTCTTCTATTTCTGTTAAAATTTTATCCTTCTTTCATTAACCAATGTCTCAATGTATGCTTCTAGTACCAGTCACAATCATTTAAACAATTAAAATACATCTATTCATGTTCTTAGCAATCATCCAATCCATGTCTTGACTGTTAATACACATATTTACATTAAAATATATTCTTTCATTATCTAATCACCCATTCTTTAATTTTAGCATTTTACTCCTAATATTTTATGCATATTTAATATCATCATTTAATCTTTAATTTTCCAATTAATGTTTAATTTTTATTCATAATTCCCATATTTCACTCTAAAATGTTATCCTAATGTCTATCACACCATATACAACATAGCTATCCAGCATAAATAAATCTTAATGTTTATTCACCTATGTTTAGTAATACATTCATGGAAGACCTTTACTCTTTTGTTTTTTTTATCCAACATCTCTTGTCCGCATCAGAACTTTTATTCTTATTTTTTTGACTTGCCTCCCATATTCTTCTTTTAAATCTTTTACTTCATCTAGCTCTATATTTTGATTCTGCAATCTAACTTTCCCTCTCTTCTCTACCCTTACCCACTATCTAATTTTAAAGCTATCTGTTCTAGTCTCTATCTCTTTCCCCCAAATAGCTTCTTGTTTCTCCAATTTCCTTTTTAAATCCTTAAAAATATTTCCCTCCTGTTTTAATTCCTTAATCATTATTAATTGTAGTAGCTTCTCTTTGTTGTCTTCTTTTTGTTTTCTCAGTTCTGCTTTCCTCTCCATTCCTTCTGATGGCTCCTTTCTTTGCTCATTGTTCTGATCTTTGCTCCTTGTCCCTTGTATAATATTGTCCAGTTTTTGGTCTATATGATCAAATATTTTCACCATCACCTTATGTTGTTCCTGTAAAGGTTCTTAATGCTTTGAAACTATATCTCCATTCCATTTAAAACTCTGCTCCTTTCTGCCTTGCATTGTGACTTATTTGGTTTAATATTTCTCCTGTTTGGCCAGCTGTCCAGGATTCATTGATTCAAAACAGAGCTTACTAGATCACAATTTTTAATGTTTAATCACTAATCAATCAAATCAATTTTAAATACATCTGGGTGTTTTTCACACCTCTTCAAGTCACTTTTGAACATTGAATAGCATTCAAAGGTCTTTTAACTGAAATTTTTGTTTCTTATTCAAGTTTCTAGTGGTCTTAGAGTAGATGCATGTAATCCAATGAGTATTTTCAGTCCTTCAGATGGTTATTCCCAGACTTGCACAGTTGCCCTCTCATCAGCAGATGGCACTCTTTCTTCAGCCTATTTCAACCTCTCTGCTAGCAAGTCCTATTTTAATTATTTTATATTTTATATTTTATTTTATTATAAATAAGTAGGCATTATTTATAAAAAAAGATTTTAGGTCCATTATTCCAGCATTTTAAAATGCCTTCTCAATACCATGTCTTTTTACTTTGAGAGTTCAATTTTCTGTAGATTTTTTTTTAATTTCTGTTCTTAAATTCTCTGATATTTTTCCAAGGTGCCTGTTGGCCACTTTGATAAATAGTTCTGGATATATATTCCCCTTAAATTCCTTGGGGTCAGATTTCAACAAAAAGTATTCTCTCACCCAGTTCACACACCATTCACTGTCTCTTCGCTTCTGCACTGTCTTAGGTGTTCAGACTGCTCCTGGCTTCATGGCAGCCATTCTGCTGCTGCTAAACTTCAGATGGGGGAGCGGGATTTCCAAGTCAGGGAGGAGAGATGGGTTCTCCTTGACCTGCACAGCAACCCCCTTTATTTCACCACCCCTCCAGAGTGGCTATGGCACCTTATGGAGCCCTCTGACGGGGAGAGCTTGGAGCAGGGCCACAGAGCTCACAGTCCTTGCTTCCGATAGCACTGGAAGTACAGCTGGAAGTTCCTGAAAGCTTTGCTCTGTGTTGGTAAGAAGTTGGCTCTCTTTTGTCATGACGAAGCAGGTGTCTGTCATTAGGAAAGGATCTTGCAAGGAAGATCCTTGCAAGGACCTGAGGGGTCCTATAAAGTGCAACGGGTTAATTTCTCCTAGATGGTCCATGAGCTTTGGCGTAACATTGCAGAAGAGAGCGAGGTTGACAACATGGATCGGAAGCCAGAGATTAGCCATGTCTTCCTTATAGACAGAGGTGGGTCTGGGGGAAAGGGAAGAGAGATGGTATCGGGCCTAGAAACCTTCCTTGGTTCCAGTGGGAACTCCTGCTTAGCCTTCTTTGAGTGCAGGTGCTGTGTGGCAGCTTTCCCCAAGGTTTTTTTTTTCTTTTTTTTGGGGAGGGGGGGGATTTGGAAGTCAGAAAGTGATTCCCACAGTTTTTATTTCTTGGCTTCACATGTTCTGGAAGTTGCAAGAGACCCAAGCAATTGCCAAAATTGTGAGGCACTCCAGTGCCATAGGAATTTCAGAGAGAAGCAGCTGTTGTGTCTTAGTTTGAGCAAGCATTATGAATGAGCTCAAAATTGGTAGCTAGAAGTGGCAAAATGGTCTGCTTGACCCTGGGAACTCCCTGTATCTGTACCAAGTGGAAGCTGTTCTTCAGTTTCAGATCACTATTCTTCTACTCTGCCCATAGACACTGCTTTTGGCTTCTGAGCCGGGCCTAGGACTCTTGTTACAAGAGAGGCGTCATGTTTATCTCTTTTTAGATGTGGATTACGTTACAGCCCTTTGCTCTCAGGTGATCTATGAAGGCCTGGTGGATGATACCTTCCGCATAAAATGTGGTGAGTTCTTCCCCAGCCTGGAGCTTCTGGCATTGGCATATTCCAGTTTCTGAAGGCTGGATTGGAGTTGTCCAGAGATTGCCATCATCCAGAATAATTACTGGGCAACTAATGAGAGGACCCTGGTAAGCTGAGTGCCATGGGGCAAGTGACTTGAGCAACTCACATTCTGCAGGTAGTGTGGACTTTGGTCCAGATGTTACCTCCTCTGACAGAAGCATTAAAGTCCTGCTGAACTCCCAAGACAAGGTAAACTCTCTCTGCTCTTGGACAGAAGTTCAGGAGTTTCTGAGAGCAGAAACCTGATGGTTGGGAGAGTGGCAAGGGGCTTCTCTGGATTACTGTGGTCTGGCCTGCATCTCTCTACAGGTGTTCAGCGAAATCCGCAATGAGCACTTCTCCAACGTGTTTGGTCTCCTGAGTCAGAAGGCACGGAACCTGCAGGCCCAGTATGATGTGTGTAGGCTAGAATGGGGCAATAATGGCCACAAGGGATGGATATGTGGCTGGCCCAGCCTGTAGGAAATGTCTCTCTTCCAGCGACGACGGGGAATGGATATTAAGCAGATGAAGAACTTTGTCTCCCAAGAACTGAAGGGCCTGAAACAAGAACATCGCTTGCTGAGTCTCCGTAAGTCTTCTCAGTCAGTGTCCCAGGCACAGGAATCATAGGAACAAAACCTCCCTGGACTCTTTTTTTTGTATGGCCCACTGCCCCGTTCCAGCCAGATGTGGGCAGCGGAGCCTTTTCAACCATTCTGTAAAATCTGTCTCTGGCCTGGCCCCAGCAGGAGGGCTTCAAGCTGTCTTTAGTTGTTAAGACTCAGTGCTGAAGGATTCACTGGTAGCTTTAGGTGTGTTCCAGAAAAATATTTTCCCCTCCTGGTTTGACCATCTTCCGTATGTGTGCAGATATTGGGGCCTGTGAGTCCATCATGAAGAAAAAAACTAGACAAGATTTCCAGGACCTGTTGAAGACAGAGCATGGTAAGAAGGAATGTACAAGTGAACTAGCTGAATTTGATTATGGGACTGGAGTTGGTTACTGAATGTGGGAAAGTATCAGATAATGGAAATTTTCTCCTAAAAAACCATTAGAACCAATGGGAAGGTTAGCAAGCGGGCAGGAAACAACAGTCTTTTAACAAACAAATTGGGTCTTTTAAGGTATTTATGGATAAATGTATAAAAAAGTATCTTGGCAACAGCAGAATTTGCTGGTTGTGAAAATGAACATTCATGTCCTTTTGCATGCAGTAAGTTCTGGTTGCTGATTGAAAAATGGGTTCATGTATAGTGATGTAACAAGCATGGAAATGAAAATGTACTCAAGATCAAGGTAGTTGTGTTTGAAAGGGAAAATAGAATGAGTAGATGCAAGATACATATATGGTAAAGACCAGCTCAAGGAGGTGAACCTTTGCACTTTGGAGGAATGTTTGCAGATGAGGGGGAAAGGATGCAGAAACCTTAAGACCTGCAAATGCTGCATAAGGGAAGTGGATTGGATGTGGTGGATTGGAAGTAGTCCATTGTTTGGAATAAGTGGCTGGAAGGGCAGAAAAGGACATTGATTTCCTTGTTGCTGGGAGTATCTGAAAAAACATCAAAGGAACTTGAGTGGGTGGGCAAAGAGGTGGTCTGATCTTGCAGAGGAGATGATTTCAGATCCTGATGCAAAAGAAATGCATGAAGGAAGAGGAGAGAAGACAGGCAGGATATAAAATGGGGTAAGCATGGCTGCAAGAAGAGGAATGCATGAAGAAATGTATTGAACAGTTTTGGTATGGAAGGTTTAGTTAAAGACTTTTAAAAATGCCTTTACATTTCCTTGGCTCACCGCAATCCTACCCTAAAGCAAGATTGGAATCAGTATGCATTGTTCTTGGGAGTCTCCATATGAAAGGGGGGAAAGTCTCCCTCCTGCCAGCCTTGGGCACCAGCCTGATTCTGAAAGATTCTCAGCTTGAGGGTTGGGTCTGTGGGCATTGGATGTTTCCTTTATGATAGCTGGAGGAGCCTCATGAGGAGGGGAGGTGCTAAGAGGCAGAGGCCATGCAGGAGTCTTTGGCAAACAAAGGTGAGAGAGAGGCTGGGCCTGGCTTTGCTATCACTCTGTTTGCTCGGCAGCTCTTCTGGAAGGGTTTGATATCCGGGAGAGCATCAGCTTCGTTGAAGAGCACATTGACCGGCAGGTGAGAGGAGGGGAATGAGGAAGTGGCCCAAGCCTGGGAAAGGCTATCTATTGACTGGTTTCTCCTGCCCTCTTCTGGAAACAGGTCACCCCAATTGAGAGTTTGAGAATATTGTGCCTGTTGTCGATCACGGAGAATGGTGGGTTCTGGCTCGGAAGGGTGGGCTGAGTCAGGTAGGCCCTGCTGTGTGCCTTGACCCCACATCTTCTGCCTGCTTCTCCAGGACTTTCTCCCAAGGACTACCGCTCCCTGAAAACCCAGTACCTGCAGGTGAGGCTGGACGTGTGGCCTTCCTCCCTCCCCTGGGTAGCAGAGAGGTCCTGAGTCAGTTTTCTGGAGGTGCAGCTCTGCCCCCCTCCCCAAGGCCTTCACTTTCACTGTGTTCTGCACCTGTCTCTTGTTCTGCTGTGATGCCCATCCCTGCCCGTTGGCAGAGTTATGGACCAGAGCACCTGCTGACCTTCCATAACCTGAAGCACTTGGGGCTCTTGACAGAGCAAGTGTCTGGGGAGACTCTGGCGGCTATGGAAAACAAAGTCAGCAAGCTGGTGACAGATAAAGCAGCAGGTAAGGGACTTTGGGATTCCATTGTGCCCTGGCTCCTGGAAAGGGACAAAGAGATGGATATTTTCAGTCTTCAAGAACCCTCCCCCCTCTTTCCCCCCTCTCCTCCAGAGAAGCTCTCGGATGCCTTCAGTTCACTGGCCAGGAAGAACAATTTCCGAGCTATAAGCAAGAAGCTGGGTCTGGTGAGTTGATGATTCATTTAAGGCAGAGAGGGAAGAGGCCTCCAATTTTGACCACCTGTTCCCATGCAGATCCCACGTGGGAATGGAGAATATGACCTGAAAGTTCCCCGGGACATGGCCTACGTGTTCAGTGGCGCCTATGTGCCCCTCAGTTGCAAGATAATGGAACAGGTGCTAAGAGCCTTTGAACTGCTGGGACTAATAGGGGTGTTTGGGGAGGGCTCCTTTTTTCCCCCTCGGCAGCTCTGGCTTGATTCTACTCTTAGGTGCTGGAGCGGAGGGGCTGGCTGGGCCTGGAAGAGGTGGCGAGATTGCTCGGGGGCCATGAGTTTGTCACAGGTAAGTGGCTGGTTAGGCCCACTGTTCTTCTAGCTTAAAGATGTTCTGTGGGTCCTACTCCCACAGCCGGGTCTCTATCCAGCAATTTCACCCTTCTGGACAGAAAGGGGCAAGCTGCCTGTTCCCTTCAGTGGTCGTGGTGCACATTTTATTGTCAGTAAAAGTATTGGCATGTGTCTTCCAAGAATTGTGGTGACTCAATCTTGCTAAACTATCTAAAAGGCAATATCAGCAAGAGAATTGGGGAGGTTAAGAGAGCTGCCAGGGTCCTTGGTACCCTCCCGATTCCCATTCTGTCTCTGGGAGATGCTGATATGAAGGAATCATTGTTAGGACTCTGCTCTGAGCAGATCCAAATCTGAGGAGAATATGGAAGAGATATTGATCAATCGGATGCCTCCATAGGCATCTTCCAACTGATCTGGAGGCATGGATTTAGGTACATTTTCCTTGCAGCTGCAGAAGAGCCTCGACCTCCAGCCTCCCAGCAAGTCATCCTGGCAGTCTTCTTAGGAGGCTGCACCTTCTCTGAGGTTGCTGCTCTCCGCTTCCTTGGCAGAGAAAGAGGTATGAGATGCACCCAAACTGGGGAAATGAGTGGTGTACCTGCATCGTGTTACATTCTGAGTCCCTGCACATAAACTGGGTGGTGATGTCGGTTAGTTTGAAGTGAGGGCCCTGCTTTTAGCCATTTAAAAAGTAAGCTTGAGCAAATCAAGAGAAAAAGTAAGGTTTTTGTAACCGGTTTCCCCTCAGTGTCCAGTTACACAGATAAGCCAGTTGCAGTAGCTTCCCATTGGGCTTCTTTTGGAGTTTGGAGTCTTTGGGATTTTTGTCTTGCTCTTCTTTCAATAAGTCAAGCAGGTGTCCCCTCCCTCCTTCCAGTTCTTCTCACAGTTCCATGGGATAGATAGGCTAGGCTTACAAGGGGTTTGAGATGGGGTCTCAGGGCAGGGAAGTCTTTTATTCTCTGCAGGGTCACCTTTGTCTCTCCACCAGGGCTCCGATTCATAATCCTGACGACGGCCATCATCAACAGTGCTCGCCTGCTGGAATCCACCATGGAGATGAGGATGTGACCGCATCCGAAGCAAATTGGAGGCGAAGGGATGCTTGAAAATACCTTGGTTCTTCTGCCCCGCCAGGGAGAGACTGTATTTCCACCAGCTAATCACCATCACTTACCCTCCCAGGGATAAGAAGAGCATAGAGCACCTTTCCCCTTCTGGTCTTCCATTAGGTGGGAGCTGCTGGGATTTCTCTGTTGGAGTTTATTAGTCCAAAAGTGCTTCTTTAGAAACAGGAGCTTTCCTTGGGAGAGGAAGTGTCTAGCAAGGCAGAGAAGTGTGCAGCGGTGAAAGAAAATTAGAATCTTTAGTGAAAGGAAGAAAGCCCAGAATTTCATACAGTTCTTTCCTGCTCAACCAGGAAAAATGAAGAAAAATCCTCCATAGACTAAAAACAAAACCCATGTGGTCCAGTGTCCTATTCTCCCCCCCTCCCCTTTTCAGCCTTCAGCTATCTGGAAACTTCTGCAATAAATGGGTCCATGTATAATGCACATAAACATCTGACAGGAAACCACAGGAATAAAACAAAATAAAAGATTAATTCATGTAACTGCTACTGGTCAATTGCCTTTTGTGCTATTTCCTTGATGTCTTGGGCCTGCTTGCTCTGCTTGCCCAAATCAGAAGCATGCCCAATTCTTTCTCTTCTAGCAGAAACTGTGCCAAACAAAACTGGATGGAAATTGGAGGGGGGGAGGGTAACTGTGAAGGAAAGGACAGAAAAGATTACAAAGAGAGTCCACAGCCTCTAAAAAGGAAATGGCGAGGGGGGAGTCACCCGGCAGAAGGGCCAAAGACCCACTCATCTTCAGGGATAGGATGCTGTTTTTCACATGGGTGCCTTCAATGGCCTCAGATCCTGGTTAAAAGCTCTCCCACCCAGCGGAGGGCAGAGCTGATGCGGCAGACTTCCTTGGTGCTCTCAGGGGACCCTTATAAATCCCAACAACTGGTGGTCCCTTTGGATCTAAATCATCTTGGAGGAGCAATTACCAAGGAGGGGACACTCAGTATATCCCAGGGACACCGCAATATCCCTGGTTGATCCAGAAATAGCCTCTCTAGCCAACTGGGAAGGAAAGAGGTCATTATGAACAGCTACAAGGCTGGGGCAGCTGCCGACAGAAACAAGAAATGGAAAGAGTATAATCAAATTGGGTGAGAAACTTTTTAAAAACTATTAAAGGAAGAGCCCCCTGGAAAGAAAAGGTGGAGAAAAAGCCAAAAACAAAGGAGGTGATGGGTGAGGGTACCCCACCCCTGGAAGCAAGCAGCGAGGAAAGCAATTTCTGCGCAATAGAAAAAGGAAGCCATTAAAAGAATGGAAAGACAATTTAAAATGGGACTGGACTTGTAAAATCTACTGGACTAAACCAAGGGGAAATGAGAAAAGAGGTTTGGATTTTTCCTTTTTTTTTCTTTGCTGTTTATTCCTGACTTTTTAAAGCCTTAAATTGTATTTTAATATAAAATCTGAAGGACTTTAAATAACAAGAAATAGAGAAACCAGTGCAACAGTGCCATCTAAAGGTGAAAGAAGGAATATAAGATAGGGAGAAAATAACAGACTGTATGACCGTGACAGGGTGACAACTGATCCATTGTTGAATAACACTGAGAATTTTCATTTAAAACAGTGTAACTCTTGGAAAAGAAACAAATGAGATACAAAGAAATGGAATATTAAATCCCTTTCTCCTGGACTGTTCTGTCTATCTTCACTGAAGGATAATTGCAAGACTGCATTGTGGAATTATTGCTGGAAAATAACTGGTGGTTGGATGCTGAAAGCTGGTTATCTAATTGTAAGTGGATTATAATTGGATAACTGATTTTTACTTCTTCCTCATAATATTATTCTATTTTTTTTATTATTATATACTATTTTATATTTTTTCTTTTCCCTTTTTTTCCTTTTGTCTTTTTTATTCAATTTTTAAGTTTTTACATTTTTAATTCTGTAAAGGGATATTTAAGTCTCTTTATTTCTTTACATACTTATTTTTACAACACTTTTCCATAATTGTGTGTGTGTGTGTTTTTTTTTTTATGGATACAACATAGTTCTATCATTTTTGCTGCTATTGACATATCTTCTTCTCTTTGGAATATACATTAATTGGATTAGGTATAGAAGAACTGAAGAAAGGAACTTGGGAGAAGAGCTTGCAATGGATTACAAATTGTTTTGGGTTTGCTAATTTGATTGGATTTTACAAGACAAAGAAGCTATAAAGAAACAATAAATACAGTATCTTAAAATGAAGAAAAACAACATCTGCCCCATCTTCTGCCTCTTCCTCTGCTACTTTGAGCCCTGCGGACAAATGATCTCTGGTGTTTAGAACAGACAGCGGCAGTTACGATGCAAACAGAGATCAAAGCGATATTACAAGCTTTACAAGAGCAAATGTGGAGACAGGAAGACAAAGTAGGGAATGTAGAAGGGAAGGCAGGAACATCGAAGGACAGGTAGAGACATCAGCAATTAATGATGAGAAAAACGAGGAACACATGGGAAAAAATAGAGGAGAGAGCAGACATAACAGAAAAAAGAAAAAGAGAAATGGACTTAAGGCTGATATTAGAGACCAAAGTAAGGAGAAAAAAATATTATCCTGCTGGAGATGGGTAGAGCTGATTATTATTTAAGATTTTAAAACATTGAGGAAGAAAATCTAGCAGAAATAATGGCGAGGACTTGGTTGGCAGGGGCCTTGGAAGTGACAAAAAAAAAACTAATGGTAGATATAGATGAAATATTTAAGTAACAGACCAGATACACATTGAAAAACAAGTACCAAGGGAAGTACAGGTGAAACTCAAAAAACTTAGATATCATGCAAAAGTTCATTTATTTCAGTAATGCAACTTAAAAATGTGAAAACTAATACATGAGATAGACTCATTACATGCAAAGCAAGATAGTTCAAGCCGTGATTGGTCATAATTGAGATGATTATGGGTTACAGCTCATGAAACCCCAAATCTCCACAATCTCAGAAAATTAGAATATTACATGCAATCAATAAAACAAGGATTGTACATAGACAAATATCGGACTCTTGAAAAGTATAAGCAGCATATGTACTCAGTACTTGGTTTGGGCCCCCTTTGTAACAATGACTGCCTCAATGCGGCGTGGCATGGAAGCTATTCAGCCTGTGGAACTGCTGAGGTGTATGGGAAGACCCAGAATGCTTCAATAGCGGCCTGCAGCTCTTCTGCATTGTTCAGTCTCCATGTCTCTCATTTTCTCTGGCAATGCCCCACAGATTATCCATGGGATTCAGGTCAGGTGAGTTTGCTGGCCAATCAAGCACAGTTATCCATGGTCACTGAACCAGGTTTTTGGCAGTGTGGGCAGGTGCCCAAGTCCTGCTGGAAAATGAAGTCAGCTTCCCATAAAGCTCATCTGCGGAAGGAAGCATGAAGTGCTCCAAATTTCCTGGTAGTATGGCTGCGTTGACCCTGGACTCAATGAAGCACAGTGGACCAACACCCAGCAAATGCATGGCTCCCCAAATCAAACACAGAGTGTGGAAACTTCACACTGGACTTTCAAGCCTCTTGCAGTGTGTGCTCTCCGTTCTTCTCCAGACTCTGAGTCCTTGGTTTCCAAATGAGATGCAAAAGTTGCTCTCATCAGAAAGAGGACTTTGACCACTGTAGCAACAGACCAGTTCTGTGTTTTCTTAGCCCAGGTAAAGTGCTTCTGACGTTTGTTGTTCAGGAGCGGCTTGAACAAGAGGAATATGACATTTGGAAAGCCCATGTCCAGGAATCCATCTGCGTGTGGCGGCTCTTGATGCAACTGACTCCAGCCTCAGTCCACTCCTTGTGAAAGTCCCCAACACTTTTGAATGGCCTTTTCCTGACAATCTTCTCCGGGCTGGGTCATCCCTGTGCTTGTGCACCTTTTTTCTTCCACACTTCCCCTTCCACATAACTTTTCTATTAATGTGCTTTGATACAGCGCTTTGGGAAACATCCAACTTCTTTTGCCATTACCTTTTGAGGCTTTCCCTCCTTATGGAGGGTGTACAATCATGGTTTTCTGCACAACTGTCAGGTCAGCAGTCTTTCCATGATTGTGCCTTCCTACTGAACCAGACTGAGAGACCATTTAAAAGCTCAGGAATCCTTTGCAAGGTATTATGGCTTAATACTGATTAGAGGTGGAACACTTTGAGCCCAGAATATTGAACCTTTTACAAATATTACTAATTTTCTAGATTGTGAATTTGGGGTTTCCATGAGCTGTAAGCCATAATACTCATATTCTCAATTATGACAAATCATGGCTTGAACTATCTTGCTTTACATGTAATGAGTCTATGTCTATGTTGCATTACTGAAATAAATGAACTTTTGCACAATATTCTAATTTTTCGAGTTTCACCCGTACGTGTTAGATTCACAAAGAAAGCCATAAGAACAGAAATACTACAGAAAGCAAGAAATGACACATTGAAATATAGAGGGAAGGTGATAACAGTTCTGAAACAAATACCAAGGAGCGTTAGAGATTTAAGGAGAGAATATCAATTTTTGACAAAAAAATTAATTAAAAGAGGGATTAATTTCACATGGCTGATACCAGAGGGAATAATGATGACATGGCATGAGCAGAGACACAAGCTAGATTCAATAGAAAAAGCAGAGCAATTTTATGATCACTAATTCAGAGACCAAGAGGGAGAAAGAGTGGGGGAAATAGAAGTAATTTAAACAAAGAGAGGAAGCAGCAAGAGAAAGGGATAGAAGACAAAGAGAGGAAAGAGAACAAGAAGTGTGATAAGAGAAGGAGTAAAATCGAAGGAAGCAAGGGAGACGAGCAGCAAAATCTTCTTATAAATAAAAACATGGAAGAGGAAATAAAGTTGATGTCAATTAATATAAACTGAGTGGACTCGGCAATAAAAAGAAAAAGGATTCTCAATAAATTAGAGAAACTTAAATCAGATATAATTTGTTTACAAGAGGTGCACATCAAAAAACAACATTACCAAAATCCTTCTTCAAGATGACAGAAGAGTTAGCAATTCAAAATGCACAGAAAAAAATACATCCTAAAAATAAACAATATACATTCTATTTGAATAGACATTTATCCTGGTCCAGGACTGACATAATGTGCATATCAACAGAGTTAATTTCTAACATACAAGAAATAAGTATCGAAACAAGCACACGGGCAGAACATAATCCGATTAAAGTTATATTGAAGGGACAAAAAAGAGGTCAAGATGGACAATGAACAATTTAATATTGAAAGAAAAGGAGTATATTAAATATATGAAAAAAGAACTGGACCTTTTTTTGATGAAAACAGAAAAGAAGAAACCTCGCTACAAAGTGTATGGGATACAGCAAAAGCATTAACAGAAGCAATTAAAAACAAAACAATGGGAAAGCACCAGAACTGAATGGTTTACCAGCAGAAATGTATAAAACCCTGCAGGATTCTTTGAGTCAATCTGAGTTATTAATCCATTATTAGAAGTGGTAAATGGAGTAGTGATAGAGGCAAAAATACCAAACTCGTGGATGAAAGCTTACACCACTCTTATAATGAAAGATGATACAGATTTACAACAGATTAAAAATTATAGACCAATATCATTGTTGAACTCAGATTACAAAATATTTGCCTCAATAACGGCAAAAAGACTACAGAGATTTTTAAACCAATTTATACATTCAGACCAAAATGGGTTTCTACCCAAGAGACAAATAAAAGACAAAATGAAAATAATTTTGAATACTCCGGAATACTATGAAGCGCATCCAGAGAAACAGATGGCATTGATATTTCCAGATGCCCAGAAGCGTTCAATAATGTGAACTGGCAGTTTGTGTTGGCACAAATGGAAGAAATGGATTTTGGGGAAAAGATTTATTAAAATGATTAAGACAATATACTGTAAACAATATGCAAAAGTGATGGTAAATGGAGAATTGACTGAAAAAAACATTAAGAAGGGAACAAGGCAAGGGTGCCCCTTGTTGCCATTACTATTTATATTAACATTAGAAGTGTTAAACTGAAATATTAGGAAAGATAAGGAAATAAGAGGGATGGAAATAAGAAAGGAGGAATATAAACTACAGGTATTTGCAGACTTGGTTTTTATATTAGAAGAACCATTAGGAACAAACTAAGACGTGGAAAAATGGGGGAATATGCAATTATCATTAATAGGAAGAATTGCAATGATTAAGATGAATATAATTACCAAAAGTGTTGTACTTGTTCCAAACTATTCCAATAAAACTGGATAAAAATATTTTGAAGATATCAACAAAATTATAGTATTGAAATATATATGGCAAGGGAAGAAAACAAGAATTTAAAAATGTACAGGATGCAAGAATGAGAGGAGGGTTTGGGTTATCTAATTGGGAAATATACTATCAAGCCACAGTACCACTCTGGATGAAAGAATGGATAATTTTAAGAAAAACAAGGGTGCTGACACCATAGGGATGATTTGTAACTGGGTTGGTATGCATTTCTATGGTATGGGAAAAGTAAGAAACATGGCAGGAAATGCTTTATTGTTAGTATGGGAAAATAGAGAATATCACTTAAAAATTCCAGTCTCATTATCAACAATAGAAGCTCTGAGACACCCAAATACTGGAAAAATGGGAACTATTGTTAGATACAAGCAGAGGTGGTATTCAGCTGGTTGTGTGACCAATTCTGGAGAACCGGTAGTGGAAATTTTGAGTAGTTCAGAGAACCGTCAAATACCACCTCTGACTGGAGATTTTACACTATCCTTCCCCTACCACGCCCACCAAGCCAGGCCCACAGAACCGGTAGTAAAAAAAAATTGAACCCCATCACCGGATACAAGGATATATTGAATGAAAAGGATGAGCTCAAAACTAAACAATAATTGAATGAACAAGGGATTGATATGTATTGGTACTCATACATGCAAATACAATCAAAATATGAAGAAGATATTAAAGCTATCCATAAGGAGTTGACAGAACTTAATAAAATATTAACAGGAATGGAAGACAAGCTGATTAAAAAAAAGAACTGTTATTTACTTCGTGTAAAACTAGACGAACAATTAAAGGAAATGATGATAGCATGGGCAAAAAAATTTGAGTATAGATAGAATTAATTGGTGGCAGAAACTATGGGAAAGAAATTATAAGTTAACAATATCGACAGCATATAAAGAAAATTTGTATAAGATGTTTTACAGATGGCATTTTGCACCAGCAAAATTGGCAAAGATATTTAAAGATAAATCAGCCACATGCTGGAAATGTCACCAGACACTTGGGTCATATTACCATATGTGGTGGACATGTACAGAAGCAAAAAGATATTGGACAAAAATCCACACATGGTTGGAAAAAATGATAAAGCAACACATAGATTTTAAACCTGAAATGTTTTTATTAGGAAGGTTACAGCAAAGAAAAAGTATACTTGACTATTTATGTGTTAACAGCAGCTAGGATTGTATTTGCTAAGAATTGGAAAAGCGATAAAATACCGGCAGAGGGAAAAGTGATAGAGAAAATATTTGAATGTGCAGAGATAAATAGATTAACACTGGCAATTAAACTAAAAGAAGAAACTGAATATTACTTGGTATGGAATTTACTTTATCAATGGTTAGAAAATAAAACAAGTAAAAGCTGAGTAGATGAATATATAGACGAATAAGATAATAGATTTAAGAAATAATGACTTATAAAGAAAATGTGATTATGGTTATATCGGTAAGAAAAGTATTAACTGTTTTGTCCGGAAAAACACGAGGTAGACCGGGTTCCAACAGCAAAGTCTTTATTTCTTAGCAAGAGTTGAGAATCTTAGCAAGAGTTGAGAAAAGGAACATTGCTCAAGCCGCGCTGGTTTTTTATACATTTTTCCCTGACGGCTTGTAGCCAATGACATTTGTTTGATTTTTGCGCCTCCGCGGCTTCAAGGGATTGGTTCCTTTTTGAACCAATCCCTTTTAGTTCTAAACACCCAATCAAATGCATTTATTTGGAGCCAGTTATTTGCATACAGAACACCCCTCCCTCTTAGTTCCGGTTCCTACGTTGTGACGTAGTCCTCGTAAGTGGCGGGGCTTCTTTTGACTCGACTGGACCTGCGCGGTTCATCTGTGTGCGTGTCTTCGACCGGTTCGGATGGTCTGCTGCTTTCCTCCTGTACTTCTCGCTGAGAACCGTCTGGAAGGGTTGAGGCCGCCATCATGCATGCCGCCTTGAGTCGCTCAGGCCGGCGGCTTCGCCGCTTCCCTCCCGGTTCTCCGGGCAGGTTGAGGCTGGGCTTGGGCGGGCTCCTTCGGGTCGATCTTCTCAGCACTTTCTCCAAACAGTGAGGTCTCCATTTTGTCTTTTTTGCTAGTTTGTTTTTCGGCTATGGTTTAAACGGTTCTTTATTTATTTTTTCGCGTTTTCCCCCCCCTCTTTGGTTTGAATTTTCGATCGTTTTGAATTGTTTGTTGCGTTTTTATCGTTTCGTTCTAACATTTCAGGACCGGAAGCTGGTCAATGTGCCGCTTCTTTTTTTTTTCCACCCCTGCATCGCTCTACCGTTAATCGGGTAAGACTTGGGGCTGTTATGTCTGTACTTGTCCTGGTACCCATAATGGGTCTCCAGTTAAATTTTTTTTTGCATAACCAAATCGCAATTTTGAAAACTTCCTGAAATCGTGTTAAGAGGAGTCAGGGGGGTTTCTGGTGTGAAGTTTGGGATAACGCAATCTAAGCTGCGATCTAGTTTTCTCCCCATCAGTAAAGTTCAGATGGGGTTTTGTTGGTTGTAGTACTTGGTGTTATACTGTTGGCGGGTGAGTAGCCTGTTTATTTTGCTTTGGACGTCCCAGTGTCCATCCTTTCCAAACCCTCCTCGGTTAAACCTGACCATTCTTTAGCCCTACCGTTTGCGCCGATGGGCCGGCGCTGTGAGGGCATGTCTTATACCTAGGGAGGACAGGTATTTTGTTCGAATAGCAGGCTGGTTAGTTGTGGCGTCCATTATCGGACACTAGTACGCTCCGGCAGGCGCGTGGGTTGCAAAAGTTTGTCTGAATTCCCTTATTACATTTTCTGTTGTCGTTGATGGCATAATTTTTACCTCTAGCCAATTTGAGTATGCGTCCACGACAATCAGAAACGTTGTGTCCCTGGTAGGGCCCGCGAAATCGATATGGATCCGCGACCAGGGCCCCTTGGAACTTCCCAGTTCCCTTATAGGTGCTTTTGGAGGAGATGGTCTAGCTCTCTGGCATTGTTGCACGAGTTTACCAATATTCAATGTCTTTATCAATGCCGGCCACCAGACATAGCTCTCGCAAGGCTTTTCATTTTAACAATTCCCAGGTGTCCCTCATGCAGCATGCCCAGTACCTTGTTTTGCAATTTGTTTGGAATAACTACCCGCTCACCCCACAGTAGACATCCCTTTTCTATAGAGAGTTCGTTTGTCTGGTGCGGAAAGGCTATAAAGTCTCAGTTTTTGATTTTCCGCCAGCCTCTACCTACCAGATTAAGTATGCGGGCAGTCAGTGGGTCTTTTGCCGTGGCTCTGGCGACATCATTCGCGGAGATGGGTAGATCGGGGCAGGTCTCTATCTGTACGGCAGTCATCGTTGGTGCGGGTCTTCTTCTGTTGCTGGCATGTGTGCTCTGCTCAAAGCGTCCGCCTGGAAATTTGTTTCCCCGGCCGGTGTATTAGGGTGTATGAGTAGGCTGTAGAATCCGACCACCTAGTCATTCTTGGGGACAGGATGTTTGGTGTGGGCTGTTTCCCGCCAAAATCCAAGTAGCGGTTTGTGGTCTGTGACAATTTGAAAAGCCCGCCCGTACAGGTATTCATGAAAAACGCTTTTACCCCAGGCGACAATTGCTAAGGCTTCTCTGTCCAGTTGGCTGTAGTTCCGCTCGGCTTTTGACAGAGTTTTTGAATAGTACGCGATGGGCGCCTCTCTTCCGTCCGGGAGTGGTGGCTCAGGATGTGCTGCGACTTCAAACGGTGAAGTGTCACAGGTCACTCTCAATGGTAGCGTGTCGGCTAAATTGGATGAGAACGGTGTTTGAAGTTAGCAATCTTTTATTTGTTGAAAGGCTTTTTTTTTTTGTATCCCAAGTCCAAATTGCTTTCTTGTCCAGTAACCGGGTGTAGCGGTTCTGCTATTGTAGCCTTATTTGGTAGGAAAACATTATAAAAATTTATCAGACCCAGGAATGCTTGTAGCGTCGCTTTTGTTCTTTTGGTTCTGGTGCGTTATTTATGGCTTTAGTTTTCTTTTTGGTGGGGTGTATACCTCTTCTGTCTATTAAATAGCCCAGAAATTGACGCTCTTTTTAGCCAGGCAGCACTTTCTTTTTTTACTTTTAGTCCAGCTTCCCTGAATTTAGTTTAGTACATTTTTAAAGTGTATGTTTTAGTTGGTTTTCGTTTTTTGCTGAGATTATAGGACGTTTTTTGCTGAGATTAGGGAGATTTAGGTACGACTCCCTGTATGCCGTTTAGGAGGTGTTCCATGAGGCTTTGAAAAACGCCTGGTGCCACACTGACTCCAATTGGAAGTCTCTTACATCTGAACGCCCCTTTGTGGTAACTATGGTCTGTGCCTCTGCTGTTTCGGGGTTCTACTGGGAGTTGTGATATGCTTGTGCCAGGTCGAGTTTGGCAAAAAATTTCCTCCCCCCAGGGAATGTAGCAAATGCTGGACTACTGGCACCGGGTATGCGCTCTGTTGTAGTGCGTGGTTCAGGTAGCCTTGTAGTCACCACAGATTTTGAATTGACCCATCCGGCTTAATAGGTGTGGACATCGGTGTTTTCCCATTTGGCGTGGTCCACAGGCTCTTAGCACCCCCTGAGCTACTAGTTTATTTAGCTGTTCCTCAATCTTTGCTTTTAAAGCAAACGGAACTCGCCTGGCTTTTAGTCTTTTAGGGGCTACCTGTGGGTCTAGACTGAAAGAATAGGGTTTCCCGGTACTTGCCAAAGTGAGCCGTCGAACACGTCTTGGAATTCCCGGATTAGGTCTTCTCCCAGTCGGTTGTGCTCACTCGGTCTATCCCGGTCATACCCGATGCCCAAAGGCGCGAACATTCGATGCCCAGGAGGCTCGGTCTATCTCGATCGACTATGGTCAACGGAAGTACCTCGACATGCTGTTTGTACGCAGACTTTGGATTGGCCCATGCCAACTACGGGATTCGGTTTCCCTGGTAGTCCTTGAGTGTTTAGCCGGCTGCTTTTTTAAGTTCTGTCGTCGGATGTCAGGGACTAGTTGTTTTATGGTGTTCCACGACCATGGACAGGAAGATCCGAGTCCACTTCCATTTCGCAGAGGCTTTCTTCAATTCTTACTGTTATGTTTAACTTTCTTTCCGCTTTCCGTCTTAGCGCTCCCTATTGTAAACAGTTTGATGTGTATTCTCTCTGTTTGCGGTTTGCTTGTTCCGCGGCCACTTTCTCTCCGTTCACCTGGGCTGGTTCGTGTGGGGAATTGTTGCGTCTCGTTGGGCCTGTAGTTTTTTTTGTTTCTGCAGACTTTCTCGTATATGCCCTCGTTTCTTGCAACTTCTGCAGATGGCATCGAGAAACCTGCATTCCGCTCTTGGGTGACTTCCTCCGTAGCCAGCGGCATTCCCGCCAAGATCTCTTTCCACGCTCTTTCTTGCCGGCGTACATGCGGTGGACCTCGTCGTCTTCGTCGTCTGACTCGACGTTTCGCCATAGTCTTCGTGGTGGGTAGTAACAGGAGATTGTTTTCTTCTTGTGGCCAGGTTTTCTGCTTGTGTTCATCTGTCTCATGGTAACGGCCGATTTTTTCGCGGGCTTCTGCGGCTGTGGCTTCCGCGATGGCCTCAGCTAAGGTTATTTTAGGCTTGTTCAGTAGCTTTGCTTGTGCTGTTGAATCACTTAGTCCAATACCACTCGGTCTCTCATAGCCTCATCGAGGTTTAAGAATTCGCACTCTCCCCCTATTTGTCGGAGAGCGGCTACGAAATCAGCTACGGTCTCACCTTCTCTCTGGTCTCTCCGGTAGAACTCATGCCGTCTTATGAGGTTTGGACACCATTGGTGCGTAGTGAGCTTTCAGTCGTTTCTGGAGTTCGGACCATGTTAACTGTTTAACGTCTCGGGGCTTCGCCAGGGCTTTTTGCCATTTTGAAGACGGTCAGTCCGCAGTGCGTTAAAGAACGGCTCTCTTGCGTTGTTCTGAGATGTCCTCCATTCTCATTGCTTTCCAGGTACATCTGGAAACGGTCTGCACACGAATCCCAGTCCTCCTCGTTGGATTAAAAGGTGCGGGCGGTGCGTTGTTCCCAGCCATTTGTGTTTGTCGTTCTGGAACTTTCTCTCACCGCGTGCTCGGTCTTGCGTTCAGGACGATCCCACCTTCGTCGCCAGTGTTTTGTCCGGAAAAACACGAGGTAGACCGGGTTCCAACAGCAAAGTCTTTATTTCTTAGCAAGAGAGTTGAGAAAAGGAACATTGGCTCAAGCCGCGCTTGGTTTTTATACATTTTTCCCTGACGGCTTGTAGCCAATGACATTTGTTTTGATTTTTGGCCCTTCCGCGGCTTCAGGATTGGTTCCTTTTGAACCAATCCCTTTTAGTTCTAAACACCCAATCAGAATGCATTATTTGGAGCCAGTTATTTGCATACAGAACATTAACTACAATTGTTAGTACTTAATATATGTACATATATGACTTATATATGACTTATATGTATATAAGTCAACACAATGTATGAACGAAAGATGGAATTATTGTAAATACCAAAAACATTAAAAAATATTCAAACAAAAAGCGCTCCCGCCCCCCCTTTACCGTAGCTCCAGGCGGCGTGGTGGAGCAAAGGAAGGTCACGGACCCCCTTCACTACCGTTTCCCCTCTTCAGGCGTGGGTCTGGTTCGGGACCGAACCCACAGCTTTCTTGCAAGGGCTTGCAGGTCGCCCAAGGCGGCACGAGAAGGCGGCCACGGCGGGTGTCTAGCCTAGCGCCAACAACGGGCGACGTTGCCCCAGTTCGGCGAAGCCTGGCCGGCCTGAACAGCTACAGCAGGGCGGGGGCCCGCGGTTTCCGTGGGCGGGGCAGCTCCGTGCCGCTCCCGTTCCAGGCCAGCAACGCCCCTCCCTGCAGCGACGCGTCCTCGGCCTTTGGGGACCGAGAGGGGCCCGCGGGCGCCCATCTGGTGAAGCTGGCCTTCCTGGCCCCGCCTCCAGCGGCCGCCGCCCCCGGGTTGGCTGCGGAAGAGCTCTTGTGGGCGGGTCCTCGGACGGAGCCAATCGCGAATCGCGCGGCGGGGGTTTGAATCGCGAAGCAGAAACGGTCGGGGCTGAGAGGCAGCGGGCGAGGAGCCGCCTGGCCGGCCAAGATGAGACGCAGGTGTGAGGCGGGCCGCGGGGGAGGGGCGGGGGGGGCGAGGACCGGGCCGGGGGCGTCCGAGCTGACGTGCCCCCCCTGCTTCCCTCCCTGCACAGCGAGGTCCTGGCCGACGAGTCGGTGGCCTGCCTGACCCAGGCGCTGAGCCACCTGCGCGGCATCTGGGAGGAGATTGGCATCCCGGAGGAACAGCGGCTGCAGCGCACCGAGGTGGTCAACAGGCACGTCAAGGTGAGCGGAGCGGCGGGGCGGCGGGGCGGCGGGGCGGCGGGCGGTGTCTGAAGCGCGCTCTTCTCTCCGGCGCCGCGCAGGACCTGCTTGAGCGGATGGTGGTGGAAGAGGAGAGCCTCCGGGAGCGGCTGCTGAAGAGCATCACGCTGTGCCGGAGGGAGCTGGCCGCGCTGTGCCAGGAGCTGCAGGTGGCGCCCTTCCAGGTGAGTCCGCGTGGCAGTGCCCGCCTGCCCCCCCCCCCCC